>CANNZV010002943.1:0-78975 GCA_947561585.1 Caprella mutica
GGGACCTAATCATTAACCAGTGTACCTAGGTACATAACCATTAATCAGTGTACCTTGGTACCTAACCACTAACCAGTGTATCTAGGTACCTAACCACTAACCAGTGTACCTTGATACCTAACCAGTTACCTGGGTACCTAACTAGTTACCTGGGTACCTAACCAGTTATCTAGGTACTCAACCACTACCCAGTGTACCTAGGTACCTAACCTCTAACCAGTGTACCTCGGTACCTAACCACAAACCAGTGTACCTTGGTACCTAACCAGTTACCTAGGTACCTAACCAGTTACCTAGGTACCTAACCAGTTACCTAGGTACCTAACCAGTTACCTAGGTACCTAACCAGTTAACTAGGTACCTAACCAGTGCGGTAACCTCGTTAAGTAACTGGTGCGGTAACCTTGTTAGGTAGCTAGTCGGTAACCTTTTTTGGTAACTAGTGCGATTACCTCGTTAGTTAACTAGTGTAGCTAGTTAGGTAACTAGTGTAACTTACAGTAATTAATAATGAAAACGAGTATAAATAGTTGAGTAACTAGTATAACTAGTTAGGTAACTAATGGAATTAGGTATCTAACTAGTATATCTGGTTACCTGACTACTGTAACTAGTTACCTAAGTAGTGTAACTAGGTACCAAACTAGTTTTTTTAAATGTGTTTATTAAGTTCAATATATACACATGAGCTTATTTCAAGATGGCTCGATTCTTATACAATCATATTAGTACCTATCTAGTTCTCTTCCACGACTTCATCTTGCTAGCAGCAAGATGAAGTGTGTACTGGGAAAGACTAGTGTATCTAGTTCCCTAGTCAGTAGCTACCTAACTACAGTATCTACCTAGGTTCATAGATACTGTAGTTAGTAGGTTTTCCTAGATACTCTAACACTCTTTCAAGCATTGTTCGTTTTCCCCATTCATGAGTTTCCCGTCAGTGTCAGCCCCGCTTCATACACTTACATACATTTCGTAATCAAGAGTAATTATTTAGTAAAGTGCGCGTAGTTTATATGTTATACTGTATAATGTATACATTATACTTCAATTATATTATAAAATTGAATTGCTTGGCTCCTAAAAAATTGTTAATATTTATTACAGAAATAAATACCATTTCCCAAGCAGTTAATTTTAGGTGAATCTAATATCAATGATAGATCATCAATAGAAAATCGAAGAAATACAAGTTACTACATGCCTAACTGACTACGAAGCTTATAGCAATATACGCACACACACAGCAATGCATGCTCAACCCCCTTGATCTTAGCGCCAAAATTAAAATGATCTTTCATTAATATTTTATATACTGTCGTACATTATTAAATATCAGTCAACAAAGAAATATGAGCAAACAGTTAAATAGAGGCATCATATTTCTCAGTGTAATCATTCACTTCTTATTCTATTTGTGAAACTGTAGTAAATACATAAAGGATACCTCTCCATTGTATCTACCCCCCTCCCCCTGTTAGTCCCCCCCCCCTCACAGTAACCGTTAGCTACCAACAAGGAAGATAAACCAAAATTATTAACGCGGGAATTAATTAAAAAGAAACACTTACATTGACAACTGATATACCAACCATTATTAATCGAAAAAATTGATAACGACCAATAATTACTATTTGATACTTAAAATAATATAACATTATTGGACTAAATTATAATTATTATATGCTTGTGTTACAATTGTCACACTTTTTAGACGACTTTTCAAAAGTTTCAATAAAATATTAAAACTTAGTGTTCGGAAAAAGTATACAATTTTTTATCGTTAGATGTGTAATAAAATATAGTTTTAATTACTTACAGTGTCATTGCACACGACTTATTTTCAATGTAATAACTAATAACATTATTATATATGTATACTTTTACTGTCACAGTTTGTATTTAGTTTCATTTACCTACATCGATATTTTAAATATTGATAGTTATTTTCTTACTCACCTTTACTATTCAAATTATCTGCAACATTATTTGCACCGTTCATATTATCTAAACTTCAATTTAATATAAATAATTGTTTTTTAATGTATATGTCACGCGCATTTGAGTGATCTGCAATATCGACCGATTTCGCTGCGCAATCTGTTGATCAACAGTTTGCGCAGCCATCGATCGATAGAGCAACCATCGATCGATCCCTGCGCGTTCGAATGATATGATTTTTTTTTAATTTGTGCATCAAATTCGCACATTTGATTGCGTATATCAATCGATAGCGCAACCATCGATCGATTTCTGCGCGTTCGAATGATATGATTTTTTTTAGTTTGTAGATCAAATTGGCACATTTTATAGCGTATACTAAAAAAAAATCATATCATTCTAACGCGTAAGAATCGATAGATGATGGCTGCCCTATCGATCGATTCCTGCGCGTTCGAATGATATGATTTTTTAGTTTGTAGTTCAAATTGGCACATTTTATAGTGTATATCAATCGATAGCGCAACCATCGATCGATTTCTGCTCGTCCGAATGATACAGGTTTTCTTTGTTTATTCATTTAATTAATTGTTTTGTTTTTATTATAAAAATACTTTTTTTATATTTAATAAGTCGACCATCAGTCGATTGTTGCTCTATTAAATGTAACAATTAGATGCATAAACTAACAAAATCCATATCATTCAAATGCGCAACAATCGACTGATGGTTGACTTATTAAATATAAAAAAAGTATTTTTCCAGTAAAAACAAAACAATTAATTAAATGAATAAACAAAGAATACCTGTATCATTCGAACGAGCAGAAATCGATCGATGGTTGCGCTATCGATTGATATACGCGATCAAATGTGCAAATTTGATGTACAAATAAAAAAAATCATATCATTCGAACGCGCAGGGATCGATCGATGGTTGTGCTATCGATCGATGGCTGCGTAAACTGTTGATCAACACATTGCGCAGCGAAATCGGTCGATATTGCAGATCACTCAAACGCGCGTGACATATATAAAAATATCATAATGAATTGTTTTAATAAAAATTACTCATTGTTACAACAAATTTTTTTCATTAACTTTATATTATAAATATTAATTATTGCAGTACAGTAATAATAAAACTCTCAATGACCTGCACTGTAATAATATACCAATAATGTTAGAACTCACTGTACTTAATGTCTAGCAGCTCTAGCCAATCAGAAGGCTCGTTACAAATTGCAAATTATTCTTAGCGTAGATCAGTTGCAGTCTGTGAGAGAGTAACATTGATACCTGAATAATGATCTACGCTTATATTACCGTAGATTACTATGTTTGAATGCGAAGTGAGAGTAATGAAAAGTGATCTACGCGTGTAGAGCACTTTACAGTCGAATCATTTGGAACTTTTGTAAAGTGATCTGGAGCTGTAAATCACTTTACACTGTTACTAGTCAGCGATGGAGAATTTTGCGTAGATCACTAATCAAAGTTACTCTTCAATTATATATTGTCAATAATAATAATTGTCTGCCATTAATTTTTTGTTATTAGGCTACATACAAATTTTAGGTTACCACAATATTTATTCATTGTTCGTACAAAATCAATATATATACAAATGATACGTGTTTCTTGAGTGCTATTTTGTATGTATATTCCCACATATGTCCCACGCGTGATGTCCCTCGTCTGTTTTTCGCAGGAAAAAGTAATACATTGAGTCTTGGGTAAAAATATCGATATGTAATGCAGCAAGTTCATTCTGAAGCCTTATTTACGTATCATAACTATGTAAGTAATGATAAACACTAGAAGGTATCTATGTATGTAACGATTGGAAACCTGGTAAGAAATTAGGTAGCTAGGTGGGAGAATTGATAGTTAGCTATTATAAAAATATTCGATTGAAATGTTCTATTGCATTTTATTTAAAAAAAAAAGATATGAAATCAATACAATAATTTATTTATAATAACTTTAAAAGACATGCGTGTTTTCATATTGCTTATAGTTCATTCTAATCCTACTTCTGCCATGACCAGGATTGCTGGAGGTTAGCGCCGCAGACTGGATTTTGTAGATCGTCGGTTCGATTCCCGGATACACCACTTCATTCATATATTCATTTCTTCCCATTTAATTTGTATATAACAATAAGTAACATTAAACTAATTGATGTACATCTAAATTTACATATGCAATATAAAAAGAAATCGCAATTAAAACAGAATAATCTATTTTTTTCAGTTAAAATAACAAGATGATTTTGTTGCTACAAAACATTATTTGTGTTGCTTCAAATATACTTTTTGTTGACATAACAAAATACATTTTTTGAAGTAACAGAATTGTTATGTTACTATAACTAATAACCTCTAGTTATTGTTACCTTAAAAATTCTAGTGTAACTATAACAAACAAAAATATATATTTACTGTAACAAAATTATTTTGAAGGCTCATAGCTAACTAACTTATTTTGTTGATACAACCAAAATCCTACTTTTTTTATTTATCTCAACAAAACCGTTCTCTGAGTGGGGGACTAAATTCCCCGTGATCAAAATCTTTCAATGAAAAAAAGACAATAATTTCCCAGTCTCAAAACTCAATGCAATAATTCCCCCTCCTCAATAAAAACTTTCTGTATAAAAAAAAAACATTTAAAAAATGCCTTAGATCAAAAACCACAACTTAAATACCTCAAAGTTAGAATACTCTTTTCAAAATGAAATAAATATAACAAGAAGTACTATATGACTTCGTTTTACAATTACTATCGTTGATGAGATTGAGAATCAGCTTGAGATTGAGAATCTAAATACCTCAAATGATAATGAGCTTTCAAACAACCTTTCTTTCTGCTGTTCTGTTACATATGTAGTGACTAAAATATAAAGCTTGTGATTAGCCAGCGAAAGGTTTAATTTGATACAGTGAAAATGCAAGTTACCTAAAATTACATATAATATTGATAAATGACTAATATTTATAACTTAACAAACGTAACCCATTAAGTGGTGTGGAATATACCGGATTGGAATATACCGGGGTGGAATATACTGAGGTGGAATTTAACTGGTGGATTATACCGTGGTGGAATGAACCGGTCACCCTCTAATTGTGCCTATTGTTTTTGAGGATGATGCCCGGAAGGCAGTTAATTCTTTCCGTCCTGGTTCTGCCGGAGGACCTGATGGCCTCAGGCCAGATCATCAGAAGACGCTATTGTCCCATTCATTTGCAGAGGCTGGAGTACGTTTTTTGACCACTATGACAGATTTTGTGAGTGCGATATTGAGAGGGGAAGTACCTTTTTTTGTCTTTGTCATCTTTCTATGGAGCCACATTAAGCGCTTTAACCAAAAAGGATGGTGGCATCAGATCCATAGCAGTTGGTAATACCTTGCCTAGGTTGGCTGCCAAGGTTGGTGCGCGACCCTTATCACACTTCTCTTGGTGGTGAATTAAGACCGTTTCAGCTTGTTTTCTCTAAGAAGGGTGGCTGTGAAGCTGCCGCACATTCTGCAAGTCAGTACCTGAATGACTGTAACCATAGGAGGGTGTTTCTCAAGGTGGATATGAAAAACACTTTCAATTGTCTTAGGAGAGATACCTTGTTTACTGTTTTTCGTAACCGTGTGCTCGAGCTATATAGACTCCTTTGACCAGCTTTTTTTCGCCTTCAGCTTTGTTTTTGGGTTAAGAGGTGCTGAGGTCGGAGACAGGCATCCAGCAGGGTGACCCTTATGGACCCACTATTATTGCTCTTGGAATTGACGAGGTGACTCGCAGGGTTGAGTCAGAGTTCAATATATGGTATCTGCACGATGCAGCCCTGGGAGAAACACCGGAGAGAGTTTTGGAGGACGTAAAAACCTTGATAGATGGATTGAGTCCCATCCGACTTGAATATTAATAGCGCAAAATGTGAGCTGACCATTCTGTATGATACTGCGCCTCTAAGTAACTTCAGTAATTCTTCGGAGATTTTATGGGGAAAGAAGATCTGGATCTCTTGGTCTCTCGGTTAAGGGTGGTGGATAACCATCAAGCCTTCTTTTTGTTGAGAAAAGTTTTCTCCATGCCGAAGTTACAAATTGCTCTGCGGGCTTCTCCAGCTTACAAGCACGTAGTCGAACTTGGCTGCTTTGATGAATCACTTAGATCTGCCGTTACTATTGTGACCAATGTGAGGCAACTTTACCGGTTGGCCTTGGTGGTCTAAGCTGTAGGAGAGCTGGAAATATTGCCTTACCTGCTTTTGTGTCATCAATGTATTCTGTGAGTGATTTGGTAGAAACTATTCTTTCTAATATTGATGTAGTCGATACCGTAGAGCTCACAGAAGCAGTTGGGACATGGAGGCGGGGTTTATAGGTCGTTCTCCCGGTACCAGTCCATGAGTCTAGTCAAAAAGAATGGTATACACCACGGGCTCATTCAGCCGATCAGGTGGCAGTGGTATGACTGTTATCTGCATCTCTTAAGAAACTGGAGCGTGGATGAACGTCATTTCCATATCGTCATTGGGTACACAGCTTGATCCAGAGGTCATGAGGGTAACCATTGCTCTCAGAAATGGTGCCAGAGTTTGTGAACCTCATTCTTGCCGCTGTGGTAGTGAGATGGATGTCCGATGACTGCATGGCTTGTCTTGTAGGTACAGTTCTGGGCGTCACACATGACGTGCAGCAATGAATGGTGTTGTAAAACGGGCTTTGCAGAGAGCAGGTCTCCATTCAGTGCTTGAGCCTCCTGGGCTTGACAGAAGTGATGGTAAACGCCCATATGGTATTACTCTGTTTCCTTACATGAATGGAAAGAGTCTGATTTGGGATTGCACGCGTGTCGACACATTCACCGAAACACACCTCAATGATTCCGTGGTTGACGCCGGATCAGCTGCCGGGGCTTCAGAGAACTGTAAGCGTCAGAAATACTCATCCCTTGGAAAAGCATACATATTTGATCCGATTGCTATAGAGACCACTGGAGCGTACGGTAATAAGACCTCCTCAATAATGAAGTCCATAGGTAGACGCCTTGTTGAGACAACGAATGATCCAAGGGAGTCTGCCTGGTTCCAACAGCGAATGTTTCTTGTGATCCAGAGAGGGAATGCCTTCTGCATCCTCTCCGCCGCGAAGGAGAGGTTTTAGAGGGTCGGGTCCACCCCTTCAAGGATCTCAACCCCTCACTCATAGCTCATGAAGGAAATTCCTCTAATGTAAGGATTTTATCCTTCTTGTTTTTGATGGAAAAATATAGTCTTTTTAGAAAAAAAAATTATCTTCCGGAATTCTTGAATTCAATTTAATTAGAACATAAATCATTTCCTACCAAATACTGAATCAGGTTATTGTGCCATCAATCTTCCAAGAAGAGATTATTCGCTTTGCGAATCTCATAATGACGAGGACGCGCGGGGTTGGATGAGTGTATGACAGAGGAGGACCAGATGATTCTTAACATCAGAAGAGTAGCAAGAAACATTTATTTTGAGAAGTTAAAACAAGGAAGAAATGGTATTGCCCGGGACATGAGAGTGGTTGAGACGGGAAGGGAAAGGAGTATGAATGGGAGGTAATCAATCACCTGGCCATCATAATTAAATGAATTGAGAAAAAAGTTACAATGAAGAAGCTGATGAAGATGATTAAAATGGCGAAGAGGACAGATTGGGCCTCGCTTGGTGGGCAGCCTCCACGTGGAGCGAGGGGGAACGCTCCGGGGTTGTCTCCGGATGCGGCAAATGGACCACCGGGCCACCCGGAAAGGAGTGGGGCGGAGTCCCCGAGAGGGGAGAGGCCCCACATCCCCGGGGGGACTACGGAGGGAGGCCGGTCCAGCCAGCCTGCCAACCTCCTTAAACATCTGTACGGCGAGGGCACTTTCGGTGACCGATCCACTGGGGTACCTCTGGTGTCGGGCAGACACTGTCGGCTGCTAGTAGAGGTAAGTCTTAGGACGATCCATCCAAACCCTGGACCTATGCCCAGGGGGAGGAGAAGTCGTGGGGAAGGAAGAAGGGTTAGAAATAGTCGTAGGTATAGAAATAGAAGGGTGGGAAGAATAGAGGTGGGTGGGGGTGAGAATAGGAGGGAAGCCACAATAGTCACATGGAATTTACAAAGAGTTTCTTTAAGGGATCACAATAGGAGAAGGTTAGGTAGAATTTTAGATTACATAGTTAGACGGGGATGGGAGATGGTCCTGGTTTCTGAGCTTAACTCAGACCAGGAAGGGGTAATTTGGCTAGGAGATGATAGGGACCAAATAGCTTTAGTTAACGGTAGGAAGTCAGGGATAATTCTTAGAGGGGAAGCTTTAGATAGTTGGAAGAGGGAGGGTCAGAAGAAATGGTTAGGAGAGAGGGTGAAAGCAGACACATTCCAGGCCCTTAGATTAGTCGCTGCTTATCAGTCTATTTGGGGTAGGGATTTAGAGGGAATGGATAGATATAGAATAGATTTAGAAAATCAAAAAATCAGTAATAGGAGGGGATTTTAATGCTAATGTAGGGTCAAATAGGCAGAGAAGGGGGGTGAGTGGGAAGTTTGGGATAGGACCAGGGAGTATTGCGGGGGGAGATCTAGTTAATTGGTGTGAAGAACACGGGTTAGCGTGGGTAAATTGTTTCATGCCACATAGGAATAGGGGGACTTGGTTTAGTAACGTGTATAGGTGGTGGTATGAGTTAGATGGGTTCATGGTTAAGGGGGTAGATAGGCATAGGTTAGTTAGGAGTGTAGGGACGGTCAGAGAAAATACTTTCTTTGATCATAGGCCTAAGAAATTAGAGATAAGGTATAGGGGGAAGAGATGGAGGGAGGTAGGGGGTAGAAGAGAAAGTGCACCAAACATTAAATGGGAGGTGTTGGGAGATGAGGGGAAGAGTAGGGAGTTTAGTAGAAGGACGGGAGAAAAGTTTAGTGAGGTAGATTGGGAGGACGGGGACTTAGGGGAAATGGAATGGGATAAGATTAGGAAATTATTAATAGAAGTAGCTGATGAGGTATGTAGTAGGAGGGATGGGAAGGTAATTTATCCATGGACAATAGGTAGAGAGGGGGAAATAGAAATAATGAGGAGGGAAATAGGTAGGTGGGTAGAGAGTAGGAATGAGGTAGTAGGTAGGCAGGAGTATAGAGCTAGGTTAAGGAATAGAGGGGGAGATGTAGAAGATAGGTTAAATAGGGAATTAGAAGAGGTTAGGCAAGGGGTACGATTAGCACGTAGTAATTTAAAGAATAGTCTTAGAGCATGGGAAAGGGAATGGTGGGAGAAGATTGGGGAGTGCGAGGATGCTAGTAGGAGGGGAAAAGTAGGGGATATGTATAGAATATTAAGGAATTTAGGGACTAGGGGATGGAAGGCACCAGCTAGCACTACAATCACAAATAGGGAATTTAAGGAACATTTTAAGGCAGTTTCGAGGGATAGGTATGAGGAAGATAGGTTAACTTTAGAAGAGGTATTAGGTAGAGTTAGGGATTTAAGAGGGAGCAGGCAAGCAGAAGAGGCAAACGAATTAATGAATGAGGAGCCGGAAGTGGAGGAGATAGAGGAGGTGATCAAGGAGATCAAAGATTCTCCTAACCCCAAAGATGGGGTAAGGATAAGTTATATTAGGAATGCATGTATGGAAGTTAAGGAAAAGGTAGTTAGGATGGTTCAGTTTATGTTTAGGGAAAGTGCAGGTAGGTGGGAAGAGGGTTTGAAGGGGGGATTAGTGGTGTCTCTACACAAGAAGGGAGATAGGAATAATAGGGATAATTATAGGGGGGTGTGTCTGTTAGCTATGGGAAGTAGGATTCTAGCTAGGGTTATTTCTAAGAGGCTTAGATGGTGGGTAGAAGAGTTAGGGTTAGTTGATGAAAATCAGGCAGATTTTAGAAGGGGAAGGTCGACCGCAGACGCGACCCAGGTAATGGTGAGGATATGGGAAGATGTTAGTGATTATAGGCTTAGGACAGGGGGTCAGGGGGATAGGGAACCACAGGCAAGGCTTCTGGACTTGAGGAAGGCATATCTTTGAGTAAATAAGCCTTGCTTGTGGAGCATTTTAGATAGGTATGGGTTAGGTGGGAATTGTTTAAGGGTAATTAAGGATTTGCATGAGACGACGGAATATAGGGTTAGGGGGAAGGAGGGGGTTAGTGAGAAATGGGTGTCAGCTAGGGGTTTGAGGGAGGGGTGTGCAACTTCACCTGTTCTGTTTAACGTTTTTCACCAAGCGGTGGTCAGACAGACGGAGGAAGCTAGAAGGGAGCTAGGGGGTGGGGGTGAAAGGGTGGGAATCAAGTGGCACTGGATACCGGGGGGGGTCTTTCGCGGGAGCAGGTAGGTGGGAAAAGGGGTGCTCGGAGGGAAAGAGTCTGACCTTAACATCGTCACTCTTTGCCGATGACACTACCATTATAGGTGAGGGGGTGGAATTAGAAGAGGGAGTAAGGAAGATAAGGAGGTTATGGGTAAGTTTGAGGAGAGGAAAAACGAAGATAAGGAGGAGGTTTTAGTTTTTGGGGATAGAGATAGTGAGGGAATTAGGGTGCTAGGATCTTGGATGGGACCTGAAGAGGATAGTAGGAATAGGATTAGACGGGCAAATGGGTTATGGGCTAAGGTTAAGGGGCGAATAAAGGGATCTAGGCTTAGTAAGAGGTGGCAGGGTAAGATTTTAGAGGGTTGTGTAGAGAGTGGATTATTGTTTGATTGTAGTGTTAGGGTTTGGTGGGGGAAGGATATAAAGAAGTTACAGAGTTGGATAGATAGGAAGTATAGGTATGTTTGGAGTAATAGGAATGGGGAGCCACTAAGGCAAATGGAAAGTAGGGGGGAGAATATGTGGGATGTTAGGGCTAGGTTAGGGATTAGATCTATTAGGACTAAGATAGAAGTGGGGGTACTGGAAAGGTTAGGGCATGTGATGAGGATGGGGAACGATAGGCAGGTTAAGGCAGCTGTGTTCGGGTGGTATGAGGGACTAGAAGGACTGGGGAAAAAGAAAGGTAGGAAGAGGAATACGGGGCTGTATTGGAAGAGGTTACTTAGGGAGGCAGGTGTGGATTATACGGATGTTGAGAGGTTAGTGGGAGATAGGGATGGGTGGAAGAAGATTGTGAAGGATAGGAGGGAGCATTTGGAGCTATGGGAGAGGCAGCAGGGGCATAAGTACGAATGGGGTAGACGAGAAGAAAAGGTAGATAGGGTAGTAGCTCAGGATTGAAGGGAAGAGGTAGAGGGTTTTAGGTGTCACTGGGAATGGTGTGACAAGGTATGTAAGTCTAGGGGGGGGGGGGGGGGGGGGGGGGTTAGTGGTGCATGAGAAAAGGATGCAAAGGTTAGCTGAGGATAGGGTTAGGTTTAGTTGTGATAGGTGTGGGGTAAGCTTAGAGACTGAGGGGGCTAGGAAGAACCACATGGAAACATGTGGTGGGGAGGTAGCAGTAGATGGGAATAGGAGGGAATGCCATAAGTGTAGGAGGGTAGTTAGTCGGGCAAATTATGCTAGGCATGTAAGGAGTTGTAGGCAGGTATGAGATCCAGGGGGGCAGGTAGGGGGGGGGGGCAGGGGTAAGGTTACGGGTGGAGGGGAGGGAAGAAGTAGGGGTAGAATTAGCAGTAAGGGGTTTTAGAACTAAGAGGGTTATGTGCATTTTTTGCAGGCGGGAGCAGTCGGCAGCCAACCTCGGTCGGCACCAGAGTGGCTGCAGTGGTCGGGAGCCGGAGGAGGGACCGCGCCCCTGACGAGGGCGTTTGTTCAGGATGATGATGATGATGATGATGATGATGAGGACAGATTGGGGAAAATACAGTGAAGAGCCTCGCTTGGTGGGCAGCCTCCACGTGGAGCGAGGGGGAACGCTCCGGGGTTGTCTCCGGATGCGGCCAAGAGACCACCGGGCCACCCGGAAAGGAGTGGGGCGGATTCCCCGAGAGGGGAGAGGCCTCACACCCCCGGGGGGACTACGGAGGGAGGCCGGTCTAGCCAGCCTGCCAACCTCCCTAAACATTTGTACGGCGAGGGCACTTTCGGTGACCGATCCACTGGGGTACCTCTGGTGTCGGGCAGACACTGTCGGCTGCTAGTAGAGGTAAGTCTTAGGACGATCCATCCAAACCCTGGACCTATGCCCAGGGGGAGGAGAAGTCGTGGGGAGGGAAGAAGGGTTAGAAATAGTCGTAGGTATAGAAATAGAAGGGTGGGAAGAATAGGGGTGGGTGGGGGGGAGAATAGGAGGGAAGCCACAATAGTCACATGGAATTTACAAAGAGTTTCATTAAGGGATCACAATAGGAGAAGGTTAGGTAGAATTTTAGATTACATAGTTAGACGGGGATGGGAGATGGTCCTGGTTTCTGAGCTTAACTCAGACCAGGAGGGGGTAATTTGGCTAGGAGATGATAGGGACCAAATAGCTTTAGTTCACGGTAGGAAGTCAGGGATAATTCTTAGAGGGGAAGCTTTAGATAGTTGGAAGAGGGAGGGTCAGAAGAAATGGTTAGGAGAGAGGGTGACAGCAGTCACCCTCCAGGGCCTTAGATTAGTCGCTGCTTATCAGCCTATTTGGGGTAGGGATTTAGAGGGAATGGATAGATATAGAATAGATTTAGAAAATCAGGTAAGTATGACTAGCGGGGGGGAGGTATTAGTAATAGGAGGGGATTTTAATGCTAATGTAGGGTCAAATAGGCAGAGAAGGGGGGTGAGTGGGAAGTTTGGGATAGGGCCAGGGAGTACTGCGGGGGAAGATCTAGTTAATTGGTGTGAGGAACAGGGGTTAGCGTGGGTAAATAGTTTCATGCCACATAGGAATAGGGGGACTTGGTTTAGTAACGTGTATAGGAGGTGGTATGAGTTAGATGGGTTCATGGTTAAGGGAGTAGATAGGCATAGGTTAGTTAGGAGTGTAGGGACGGTCAGAGAAAATACTTTCTCTGACCATAGGCCAAAGAAACTAGTGATAAGGTATAGGGGTAAGAGATGGAGGGAGGTAGGGGGTAGAAGAGAAAGGGCACCTAACATTAAATGGGAGGTGTTGGGAGATGAGGGGAAGAGTAGGGAGTTTAGTAGAAGGACGGGAGAAAAGTTTAGTGAGGTAGATTGGGAGGACGGGGACTTAGGGGAAATGGAATGGGATAAGATTAGGAAATTATTAATAGAAGTAGCTGATGAGGTATGTGGTAGGAGGGATGGGAAGGTAATAAATCCATGGACAATAGGTAGAGAGGGGGAAATAGAAATAATGAGGAGGGAAATAGGTAGGTGGGTAGAGAGTAGGAATGAGGTAGTAGGTAGGCAGGAGTATAGAGCTAGGTTAAGGAATAGAGGGGGAGATGTAGAAGATAGGTTAAATAGGGAATTAGAAGAGGTTAGACAAGGGGTACGATTAGCACGTAGTAATTTAAAGAATAGTCTTAGAGCATGGGAGAGGGAATGGTGGGAGGAGAAGATTAGGGAGTGCGAGGATGCTAGTAGGAGGGGAAAAGTAGGGGATATGTATAGAATTTTAAGGAATTTAGGGACTAGGGGATGGAAGGCACCAGCTAGCACTACAATTACAAATAGGGAATTTAAGGAACATTTTGAGGCAGTATCGAGGGATAGGTATGAGGAAGATAGGGAAACTTTAGAAGAGGTATTAGGTAGAGTTAGGGATTTAAGAGGGAGCAGGCAAGCAGAAGAGGCTAACGAACTAATGAATGAGGAGCCGGGAGAGGAGGAGATAGAGGAGGTGATCAAGGAGATCAAAGATTCTGCGCCTGGGGAAGATGGGGTTAGGATAAGTTATATCAGGAATGCGTGTAGGGAAGTTAAGGAAAAGGTAGTTAGGATGGTTCAGTTTATGTTTAGGGAAAGCGCAGGTAGGTGGGAAGAGGGTTTAAAGGGGGGATTAGTGGTGCCTCTACACAAGAAGGGAGATAGGAATAATAGGGATAATTATAGGGGGGTGTGTCTGTTAGCTATGGGAAGTAGGATTCTAGCTAGGGTTATTTCTAAGAGGCTTAGATGGTGGGTAGAAGAGTTAGGGTTAGTTGATGAAAATCAGGCAGGTTTTAGAAGGGGAAGGTCGACCGCAGACGCGACCCAGGTCATGGTGAGGATATGGGAAGATGTTAGTGATTATAGGCTTAGGACAGGGGGTCAAGGGGATAGGGAACCACAGGCAAGGCTTCTGGACTTGAGGAAGGCATATCCTCGAGTAAATAAGCCTTGCTTGTGGGGCATTTTAGATAGGTATGGGTTAGGTGGGAATTGTTTAAGGGTAATTAAGGATTTGCATGAGACGACGGAATATAGGGTTAGGGGAAAGGAGGGGGTTAGTGAGAAATGGGTGCCAGCTAGGGGTTTGAGGGAGGGGTGTGCAACTTCGCCTGTTCTGTTTAACGTTTTTCACCAGGCGGTGATCAGACAGGCGGAGGAAGCTAGAAGGGAGCTAGGGGGTGAAAGGGTGGGAATAAAGTGGCACTGGATACCGGGGGGGTCTTTCGCGGGAGAAGGTAGGTGGGAAAAGGGGTGCTCGGAGGCAAAGAGTCTGACCTTGACATCGTCACTCTTTGCCGATGACACTACCATTATAGGTGAGGGGGTAGAATTAGAAGAGGGAGTAAGGAAGATTAAGGAGGTTATGGGTAAGTTTGAGGAGAGGAATAACGAAGATAAGGAAGAGGTTTTAGTTTTTGGGGATAGAGATAGTGAGGGAATTAGGGTGCTAGGATCTTGGATGGGACCTGAAGAGGATAGTAGGAATAGGATTAGACGGGCAAATGGGTTATGGGCTAAGGTTAAGGGGCAATTAAAGGGATCTAGGCTAAGTAAGAGGTGGCAGGGTAAGATTCTAGAGGGTTGTGTAGAGAGTGGGTTATTGTTTGATTGTAGTGTTAGGGTTTGGTGGGGGAAGGATATAAAGAAGTTACAGAGTTGGATAGATAGGAAGTATAGGTATGTTTGGAGTAATAGGAATGGGGAGCCACTAAGGCAAATGGAAAGCAGGGGGGAGAATATGTGGGATGTTAGGGCCAGGTTAGGGATTAGATCGATTAGGACTAAGATAGAAGTGAGGGTACTAGAAAGGTTAGGGCATGTGATGAGGATGGGGAACGATAGGCAGGTTAAGGCAGCTGTGTTAGGGTGGTATGAGGGACTAGAAGGATTAGGGAAAAAGAAAGGTAGGAAGAGGAAGACGGGGCTGTATTGGAAGAGGTTACTTAGGGAGGCAGGTGTGGACTATACGGATGTTGAGAGGTTAGTGGGAGATAGGGATGGGTGGAAGAAGATTGTGAAGGAGAGGAGGGAGCATTTGGAGCTATGGGAGAGGCAGCAGGGGCATGAGTACGAATGGGGTAGACGGGAAGAAAAGGTAGATAGGGTAGTAGCTCAGGATAGAAGGGAAGAGGTAGAGGGTTTTAGGTGTCACTGGGAAGGGTGTGACAAGGTATGTAAGTCTAGGGGGGGGTTAGTGGTGCATGAGAAAAGGATGCATAGGTTAGCTGAGGATAGGGTTAGGTTTAGTTGTGATAGGTGTGGGGTAAGCTTAGAGACTGAGGGGGCTAGGAAGAACCACATGGAAACATGTGGTGGGGGGGTAGCAGTAGATGGGAATAGGAGGGAATGCCATAAGTGTAGGAGGGTAGTTAGTCGGGCAAATTATGCTAGGCATGTAAGGAGTTGTAGGCAGGTATGGGATCCGGGGGGGCTGGTAGGGGGGGCAGGGGTAGGGTTACGGGTGGAGGGGGGGGAAGACGTAGGGGTAGAATTAGCAGTAAGGGGTTTTAGAACTAAGAGGGTTATGTGCATTTTTTGCAGGCGGGAGCAGTCGGCGGCCAACCTCGCTCGGCACCAGAGGGGCTGCGGTGGTCGGGAGCCGGAGGAGGGACCGCGCCCCTGACGGGGGCGTTTGGTCAGGAAGAAGAGAAGAAGATACAGTGAAGAGGTGAGAAGAGGATTCGAAGCTATATAAGAGGTGTTGAAGTTCACGTGAAGTACAGGGAGATAGTGAAGAGCATTAGGAAACATGAAAGTGGAGATAAAGATAGATAGAAAAAGGCTTTGGAGAAACATATGATTGAACAGAGAGAGATAGAAAGAGAAGTGCAGGAGGGTGAATGGATAAGATAGAGACGGCAAGTGAAGGAATTATGCAAATTCATTCTTTGCTTTTTCCTTCTGCAAAATACATTTGTGTTTGAATGAGTATGAAGTTGCTTCTTTAACTATCACCAGTCTCACAAAATATATTTCGAATACCCAACACTTTATATTATTTTTCTGTTCTCTAACATAGGAGTTTTTAACTTTGAATGTCTAAACTGTCTACTAATACCGTGAGATGACACATATACTGGATCATTTAATTAAATTGTTATTTTTTACCATTTATAATTTTCTTTTTTGATTAATATTGTTTCAATTTAAATGGAGAATTATTTTATAGTTTAGTGTCATATCTTATATCAGCATTTTTCTCACTAAATGAAAGGAAATGTACCTATTTTACAAGATTTTTTTTCATTGTAATCAATATTTTTAAGTACCCTATCTGGTCCAAGTGATCATATATGATCACTTGTCCTTTTAGGGGAACCGGGCGGTATGCCATATATATGATCACTTCAATTAATCAAATTTCCAAGAAAAATATGCAAAAAATGTAAAAATGCACACGAATAAAAGTGTCTTATAAATAAATTTTGTATATAAATTCATATTCGAAAGTTCAAATACAACTTCGTTTCTTCATTGGCCCGGTAGAGGGTTAATAACTTGATTAATTGGAATTATTACTCATAGAAAATATTCTAATAAATAATCCAAAACACGAATTGCAATTATTTAGGTTAAACATTACCACTCCTCTGTGCATGCTTATTACAGCTATTTTACAACATATTTAATATTTCCGAAACTATGTATGGAGTTAATATTTCGTCAGTATCATTTTCATCCGTACAATATTTATCAAATAATTTGGTTTTGTTTTATCGAGTTACACAATAATATATGTAACAAGAGTTAATCTCTTAGTACGACACATGTAATTTGCAAGAAAATGAAAATAAGATAAACGTTAACTATGAAAATAAATAACAAAAATATCAAATTCGTTACCATTAACTGTAAAAGAATCATTGTCAGATTTTTTCACGACAATTTATAACTGGAAAGAGATTACAGTTTTTAATGATAGAATAATCAATGTGAACATGGTAACAAAGAATCTTCATTTTCTGAAAATTGATTGTAGTTTAAATTCTCTTATTGATATCATTTACCGTCATACCCCTTTATCAGCCAAACTTTTTGGAACTCCTGAAGTCTGGAAGATAAATATCCTCTAATCGGATTGAGGCGAAGATTATCTTGGGGATGTAACGGGAAATATTTTGTGGAGAATATAATAAAGTTTAACATTTTAGAAGTGAAACTTTCACTTGTTTGATCGTTTGTTGGAAAAAATAATTCACTAATAAATGAATTCATTTTAGTTTATTGTTTTATGGCATAAAAATATTTTTTTTATTTCTCAATCATAATTTTGAATATCCAAATTGCGAAAAAAGCTGATTAACAGAATATAAATTCTTGTACTATTTTCGTCACAATGGAAGTTTTTTATATCGCATCGAGTTAATGGTAGAGAGGAATTACGGATGATCATTCTATTGTAATTTCAAACTCCAAAGATATCAACATATCGCGGGCATTTAACGGAGAAAAAATATGATTGGTCAATGTTATCTTTCATCTTCAGAAACTATCAAGTTTCTCTCCATCAATTCTCTGCTTAATATACAAGAGCAATCTAGGAGATGGAATGAAGATTGCATCCCTCGGTCACTGTCAGAAGTAAGGTAACTTGTAATCAATATTGGAGTTGAACAACATTGTTAGCTTTAAATATCAAGAGCTTATATTAAGAACACTAAAGATTACCAAATTGTAAAATAGACATACTCATAAAACTACTGAACGATTTAAGTGAAAAATATTATAATAACCAGTGTACTTCTCCATTAAAATCAATCTGGTATAAACAGTAAAAGAAAAATATATATGTAAACAAATAATTAATGTAAAAAACATTTATGTTAAAAAACATTGATGAAGAAGAATGATGATAAAAGAAAATTATGTTACAAAGATTTAGGTAAAAAAATCTTGTAAAAAAATTATGTAAAAGAAAGTTGTCAATTTTTTTTACTTATGACCCAAAATGTTGTGTGAAACAAAATTGTGCCAAAGAATTTTGTGAATAAATTTAAAAAATTTATAAACATAAAGATATTGTTCACATAAAATATTTAAATAAAAAAATTATACATGAAAAAATATTTTTTTTTACATAAATTATTTTAAATATTTTTTCATATATAAATACATTTTTTAACATAAATTTCTTCATACATCATTTTTTTCATAAATGTAATTTTTTTACATACATTTTTTCCACATTTGTTTTCTATATATTTTTTCTTTTATTATTAGCCCCTGTAATTTTAATGGGGAAAAACACTAGTATGGAATAAATGTTGAAGCGTGATATTTTTTGGCAAGCAACAGACAAAGCCACAATAATATATAAATTAGTAAGGGTTTTTTATGAGATATTCCACAAATCTGTAACTAAATTTTTCCCAAGAACATTCTCCACCAATATGTTTTTAAAGGTTTTCAATAACATGTATTAAAGTGTTGAAGTTCAAGTCTTGTGGGAAACCCCGAGAAAATAGCTGTTAATTTTCAAGAATTAAAAAATCTTAATTTTCGAAAAAAATCTTAATTTCCCTCAAGTACCTTAGGAGGCATTAAAAAATTAATAATGGTAAAACAACTCACTCATTGTCTATGCTTTCTTCAGAGTCTACATCATCGTGACTGCCACTTCTGCATGGTGGTTGGTACTCCACCTGAGTGCAGGTGTTCTTTCTCCATTTGTGAGTCGTTTGAAGGTTTCTTCAACCCTTTACTCAAACACTCACACTACTAAGTCTGAGTGTAAAGAAAACTTCGCCAGAATATGGGGGAACAAAAACACCTTTTAATATTTTTTTTATAATTTTTAAATTCAGTCCTTAAATTATTAAGTTTTTTAATAGGTTTAGTTTAAGGAATTCAAACTAGTTCAGACTATACAAGACTGAAATTTAGAATTATTATTTTACCATTTTAGTATAATTTGAAGCTATTAAATGAATGTGAAGCAAAAGTCTCCCTTTCCCAGCGTCAGCACTCCACCGCACCAGCTAACATCTTCTTTCTAATCTGGAGATTATGCATAGAAGGCTATGACACTCGGGAGAACCTATATTGAAAAAAGGATAAATTAGTTAGATGTTACAGAAGTGAATATGAAATAGAACAAGTTTTTAATTAATAGGGTAGTTATAAGGGTATTAATAGGGTAGTTATAAGTATCGTAATAGGGTAGTTATAAGGATCGCAATAGGGTAGTTATAAGGATCGTAATAGGGTAGTTATAAGGATCGTAATAGGGTAGTTATAAGGATCGCAATAGGGTAGTTATAAGGATCGTAATAGAGTAGTTATAAGGATCGTAATAGGGTAGTTATAAGGATTGCAATAGGGTAGTTATAAGATAGCAATAGGGTAGTTATAAGGATCGTAATAGGGTAGTTATAAGGATCGTAATAGGGTAGTTATAAGGATCGCAATAGGGTAGTTACAAGCATCGCAATAGGGCAGTTATAAGGATCGCAATAGGGCAGTTATAAGGATCGCAATAGGGCAGTTATAAGGGTAGTAATAGGGTAGTTAAAAGGGTAGTAATAGGGTAGTTATAAGGATCATATTATAGTAGTTATAAGGATCGTATTATAGCAGTTATAAGGGTCGTATTATAGTAGTTATAAGGATCGTAATAGGGTAGTTTTGAGGATCGTAATAGGGTAGTTATGAGGATCGTAATAGGGTAGTTATAAGGGTAGTAATAGGGTAGTTATAAGGGAAGTAATACGGTAGTTATAAGGGTAGTAATAGGGTAGTTATAAGGGTAATATTGGGTAGTAATAAGGGTAATAATAGGGTAATTATTAGGATAGTAATAGGGTAGTTATAAGAGTAATAATAGGGTAGTTATAAGGGTAATAATAGGGTAGTTATAAGGGTAATAATAAGGTAGTTATAAAGTTTGTAATAGGGTAGTTATAAGGGTAGTAATAGGGTAGTTATAAGGGTAGTAATAGGGTAGTAATAGGGTAGGTATAAGGGTAGTAATAGGGTAGTTATAAGGGTAGTAATAGAGTAGTAATAGGGTAGTTATATGGGTAGTAATAGAGTATGGTAATAAGTTTTTATTCTGGCATTCGTGATCTTATATTATTCACATTCCTAGAAAATTAACAAATTAAACTTAAAAGCAATTCAACTTTCCAGTTGCCCATCGCCTCCTCAATCCAAATCTATCAAACTTCATGTACGTTCCCAGTCCTCACTCCATCTCGATAATAGTCCAAGAGTTGAAATTTGGAAGTCCTATAACGGTGTATACCATTGTAGCTATAATTCAGTAGAGTGGCACAAGTCTTATACTACCATGATTTTCCACTGATGTGAATATTTTCTATTAGTATTACTTTCCTTTAGGGCAGCAGTTCCCTATAGGTGGTCCCATGGACCCCCGTGGACCCCTAAAGGATCCACGGGACGCCTAGCAAGGGGTCCCGCGCTATAAGCAGCGATACTAAGTCTGGAATTGGATATTTTAAACAGTTTTGTGTTTAGTTACTTAAATGAATCACATATCTGTTATTTCATATTATTATGGTTATAAATTTAAAAGCATTCCCAAATTTAGTTTGATAGTTTTCGAATAGTATTAATTTATTTATTTAGTTTATATTTATTTATTAAGTTTTTATTTATTTATTTAGTTTTTATTTTATTTATCATTTATTAGTAGTATTTATTAAATACCAAGCGTTATGAATAAAAAAAATTAATACATTTGTAGTCTTAATATTCGACCCACAAACTTTTCAAATTGAATAATTAGTTAGATAAAATCTCCCAAGTACACGCGCTAAATTATCATTTGATCTCAGGGGTCCACAGCTAAAATCGTTTTCTATGCAGGGGTCCCTGAAGAAAACGCTATAGGAAACCGCTGCTTTAGGGTAACAATTTCGTTAAAACATAGAAGAAAGAAACTGTACTATGACTGTAGCGGTTCGATGAATATAGTGGTATTGTAATTGATGTCCTGTGATTGATTGGTATTTTGAGATCTGTGTCTGATGCGTTCTTCCTTTCGATGATTTAACATCTCGCTGTATACTGCACACAAATTCATAGTGCATCGTCTTGAAGGGGTAGCTGAGGTATTCCAACAGGATTAAAAAGTTCAAGGGATCAAGCCTCAATAAATAAATTAATTATTCCAATGGGAAATCAAATAATAGAGACACGACCACCATAATCTGCATGTATTTCCTTAATAATATTTGACAGAATGTAAGGGTCCCATCTTCCCATCAGCCACCTTCCTTCTCCATGAAAGAATTCATGTCACCACGCTGCATTGATGAGGAGGTGAGCATGGTTTTCCTCGTTAAAACATCCTCCATCCATGATGTAGCTAGCTGTCGTGCTTCCAGGATTATTCACCTTCCATGACGTTACCAATTGATCCAAGATGAGTTATGATCACGCAACTTTATATTGACGGGTATAGATTTGCGTGTTTTATTATATTCTCAGCTTTTATCCAAATAGGAAGATAAAAAGGCCACAATAGCGATCCCAGCGCGCCGTATGTAGTCTTTCATTGTGGTGAAGATGGTATGGAGATCGTTTGGGTCTCCTTCAATAACTAGGAAGAAATCGATCTCTGCACGCTTTTTGCATAAATAGCATAGATTCTATTCATTCCGCCATTCCAGTTGTACTATGGAAATTCAGAATCGTTTGCTTTGATAACTCACTCCGCTGCCCAGAGTGTGTCACCTGGAGTGAGGAGTGGCTGATCATGAGCCAGGGAGGATGAAATCTCAGCGATGAGGAATACGTGATCGCATTTGTTCCTATCTGTTTCTCCGTTCATAAATGAATTAGTCTCTATTTCATTTCCTCTCTGGATCTTAGCTTTGTCAAGTACCTTTAGTTTCTCCAAAGGGAAACCTGCTGTTGTCTGTGGATCTGGCAAAATTGGTGCTTGAGAGGTGACTTGGATCAAACCCATTGAGTGAAAGGGAGTGTTTAAATATATATTGCCCCCAATAAACTGAGAGACTGCATTGTTTGTTTTTCCAACCTCCATGAAGACCTCCGGATCATTATTTTACAATTCAATCGGTCAGTCATTTGGATGTCTTCACAGATTGATCCTCAAGCAAACTATCAATCACAGCCTCATTATTTCTCTCTTCATCAGTTTCCTCCACAATGGTATCAAGAGTGCCAGAATTATGTGGAAAATAATCTCCACTCCTACTATTAAGGATGCGGTATTTAAAGTTTTGTAAAGACTCAGTGTACTGCAGCCGGTGGAAATTGTTGATCATCCATTTTTTACCAAATCAATGATCATGTTGTATTGCAAGCCCCATTTGTCGTGGCGAAACTACAGATACGCCTTAATAAAGTTTTGTCCACAAACGGCAATTATTTTGTATGTTTTAATGATTGTTCTCAAGAACATCTTCAGGCTTGCAGGAACAAGTGTCAGCTGACTATCGAGTGTCGATGTCAGTCATACTGTGTGTCTTGGGGTATGACTTCAGATTTAGATCAATCAAGGCAATATCGTTACATATTAACTTCAGTGCCGTCTTTATGATCTGAGTCTTCTCATCTCCATGGTCAATATTGGCATGATGCTGTCGCATAATCTCGTCGGTGTCATCTTTGAGGCAGAGGAAGATACAAAGTATCTTCGTATTTCTTTTGAAGTTTTATATTTAGCTAATGCTGGGAATAAGAAAAACTCTTATCTGGTGACAGATAAAACTCCTGTCGATTTTAATAGACTTGGCCTATGTTTATCACTTAATTCTCAATTTTTGAGTAGAAACATTCTCAGAATTCAATAATGAATGCCTCTCGCACCTCATCAATACTTCTCTGTCCTATTTTCCTTTTTCCTTCCTCATCAGTCTCATACAAACTGTGACATCTCGTAAACATAAGTTTGCATCACAAATGGTACAATGTTTTTTCTGCTGTCAAGTCGTTGGTCCTCTCCAAGCATCCTGTGAATTCTGTGCCTCAGGCATCTCCGCGAGTCCGTGGAGTCTTTAGTAAACTTGCCTTCAGTCAATCTGTAGTCAGATTTTTTAGATTGACAAATAACAATGAGATTGTTAGACATTCAGGGGTAAAGGAACCGGACCACAGGTAAAGATTACCTGGCACTCTGTATTTCTTTCTAGCTATTGCTGGATTATGTTTGTATAGCTGTGCTGTTTTGTTGCAAAAAATGCACACATCATTATCCAGGAGGTTAGCTGACTTTTTTTTTATAGAATTGCAGCAAGTTGATGAACTGGATTGACAAGTAGTGCGTATTTTCCCAAACTTTGACGACTCCTTTATCTGCCTTTGAAGTTTGAGCTGACTTCTTTGTCGTTGCAACCAAGTTGTTGTACAGATCATTTGTACACTTCTGGTGGTACCTCAGTTTTACTTCCTTTTAAGCCTCCTTCATACGTTCCACAACATTACCATTACCTGTAGTTTCTGCTTGTTTCAATAAATAATCCCTTTGAGTTGAGTACCGCTATGGAGCATATTTAGTTAACTATCATATCGTGAAACACAAAATAATATAAAATACCATAACTGCTGTTATGAACTAGGTTCCATTCAAACACTTTAATAACCTTTAATTAGGGTTTATTTAACTGAAAATATCACATGGTTCTGAAACACATAGAAACAATTTTAACGATGGGAAATGGCAAAACTACACAAAGTCAATAATAATAAAGTTCTTATTCATTTAGTAAATACTAATACCGGCTTAGTAATATTGAAGCTAGTTACAATCAATAATAGTTACTAAACATCGAATGTTTCTTTAGATCGAAGTTTAGTATAGAGCAATGAGGATATCAAATCATAAAGTTTAGGAAGCATCACCTATTAAGGTAAAGGAATATTATAACATTTACCCCGCCTATCTTTCATTGCCAAGGATAAGTTTTTTTTAGCATACACTAAATAGAAAATTTAAAAAACATGAACGATCAAAATATTTAAATTGCTTAATTCTTCCGATCATCTGTATATCGAACTGGGGCTCGATTCTCTCTTGTTGATCTTCTCAGGGGTATATTTTGGTCACTACTTGTTGAGGCTTTGGAGTCTTGACTTTTATATGTAGGGCTTATTTCACTTCCTTTTAGAGATGAATTAGTTTCAACAGTGTAGATTTAGAGGTTGGATTACTTACATTTTCAGGAGTGCTTTCCTCTCTTACCGCACTTTCATCACTTTCAGTCGAAGGATCTTTACCAGCAAGTGGAGCAAGATGTCTGATGGAAACGGTGGAGTCTCTTCCATCAGTAAAGCGTACATGAGCATACTCTGGATTAGTTTCAACTAGTTCCACTTCTTGTACCAAAGGGTCGTATTTGGTATGTCTCACAAAATTCTTGAGCAACTTTTTAGAGCCCGGAGAGGCGAGCCACTTCGGTATAGATCTTCCACTAGTCGAGAGTCTTTGATACTGGAATATTCGTTCGTGAGGAGTACAGTTAGTTGATGTGCAAAGAAGTGACCTACATGAATGAAGAGCATCAATTAGAACAGACTCCCATGCTTCTACTGGTTTATTTTGAGATTTCAGTGCCAATGTTATTGCCTTCCAAATCGTGCCATTGTATCTTTCCACCTGCCCATTCCCTTGTGGATTATATGGAGTTGTTCTGCTGGAGGCAATATTTTTCGATAAGAGATACTCCTTCAAAGTAGAAGACATGAAGGACGCACCTCTGTCACTGTGAACAAGTGAAGGCATACCAAATATTGAGAAGAGTTGATTAAAACATTTTACAACAGTCTCAGCGGACATGTCTGCGCAGGCAAATCCGAATGGAAATCTAGAGTATTCATCAACTATTGTAAGCAAGTACTTATTCCTATCAGTTGTGGGTAGAGGGCCCTTGAAGTCGATACTTAGTCTTTCAAAAGCTTGAGTTGCCTTTATGAGATGAGCGTGGCCCTTCTCTACAAAATTAGGTTTAACTTGTAAACAGGTTCCACAACCAGTTATCGTTTTACGCACATCATCAATGGAGTAAGGTAGATTTCGGCTACGTACAAAATGCATCATACGTGTTATACCTGGATGGCACAAGTCAGCATGAATCTTGTACAGTCCATCAGTGTTTGCTGTTACCGAGTTACAAATACGCGAAAGAGTGTCAGCAGCATTGTTTTCCTTTCCTGGTCTGTACTGTATGTCATAATGGAAGCATGATAGTTCAATGCGCCATCTAGTTATTTTTTCATTTTTAATCTTGCTCAATTTTGTTCGATCGAACATAAATGCGACAGACCTCTGATCAGTGATTAGCTTAAACTATCTGCCCAGCAAGAAGTGTCTCCATTTCTTCAGTGATTCAACAATGGCGTATGCTTCCATCTCCACAGAAGAATGATTGAGCTCAAAGTCGAAAGAGTCCTAGAAATGAATGCTACTGCCCGTCCACACTGAGAGAGAGTAGCACCAATTGCAAATTCTGATGCGTCTGTTTCTACAGTAAATGGTGCACACGGGTCAATGGCACTGACGACAGATTTAGCTATATTCTGACGTATATCTGTAAAACACTTTTCCGCCAAAGTAGTAATAGGGAATACCTTAGTATCAACAAGGGGTCTAATTTTGGTCGAAAAATTAGGGATCCACTTTGCGTAATGTGCAAACATGCCAAGAACTCTTTTTAGACTTGCAGAAGTAGTGGGAGCTGGTAATTCAAGAAGCAGCCTTAATCGCTCGCCGTCAGGTTTGATAGTTTGATTTTCGATAGTGTACCCAAGCAAATCAATTCTGGTAGAAGAAAAGGTACATTTATCTATGTTGAGAGTCAGGTTGTATTTCTTAACTACATCCATAAATCTTTTAAGATTTATATCATGTTCTTCGGCAGTACGTCCGCACACAGTGATGTTATCCACAAACCCGTAAGTAGCAGTCAGGTTTTCAGTCTCTATTATATCATCAATCACCTTTTGGAAGCTGGCCACTCCATTGGTCACTCCAAAGGGTATTCTTAGGAACTGATAAAGTTTCCCATTCGCTTCAAAGGCTGTATAAGGTTTCTCTTTTTCTGCAATTGGGATTCGATGGTATGCGCTCCTTAAATCAAGCGTGCTGAACACCTTATACTGGGCAATTCTCCCCACCATCTCCTCGATATTAGGAAGAGGATATGCATGTAGGAGAGTAAAGCGGTTTATTGTTTGGGAATAGTCTATCACCATGCGTTTTTTGTGGTTCTCACTCACTGTAACTAATACCTGCGCACGCCATGGCGAATTGCTGATCTCTATTATTCTTTCCTCCAGTAGTAGTTTTATTTCACTTTTTATGAATTTCCTGTCTGTATCAGAATATCTTCTTAATTTGATCACAACGGGTTTACAGTTTTCATCTAGATTCGTGAATAAAGCAGGGGTAGGTACTTTAGCTTCTGTTAGCCCACAAACAATAAGAGGAGGTTTAATTCCGTCAAAATTATGTTTACACATGAATAGTTATTTAGAAAGTCATGTCATAAAATAAGATCGCAACAAAGATCTTTCAATACAGATAACTTTACATTTTCGTACTGTGAACCTTTAACTTCGAGGTTAGCACTAATTGTACGATTAATTATGGATTTGAAAGAAGTAGACGCCATAGAAACCATACCATTGGATAAAATAGTTTTCCACCTATAGTTAGTCACCAGTTTTTCATTGATAAAACTTTCAGAGCTAACGGTGTCGATTAGAGCTTGGACAGGTACACCGTTAATTTTCACAAGGAATATAGCTTTAGTTAAGCAGAGAGGCGACGTGGCTGAGATGGTTGCCAAAGTAGGATAATCGTTGCTACGAGAGACATGAGCCACGGTTTTTTTGTTTGCAGAGTTAGATCTACACACCTTACTGTAGTGCCCAACCTTTTTACATTTATGACATTCAGCATCCTTTGCCGGATATCGAGATCTAGGGTGCCTAGCAAGACCGCAAAAGTAGCATTTAGTGTTGTAGGGCGTTTTTCCGATATATGACAACTGAATATCATTTTCTTCAGTTATTTCTTCTGGCTCAGTTTTCATTGTAACAGCTGCATTTATCGGCATATTGAAGGCTTCAGAATGTTTATGAGCCATTTCTAGTGTTAGTGCGTTACTATAAGCATTTTCTAGATTTAGGGTCTGATTTTCTAGAAGACGTTGTCTATTATAGGTTGAAGATAATCCGTTGATAAATGAATCACGTATGTAGTCGTCCCTATTCCTAGTAGCCGTGACTGCTTCAAATTCACAATCCTTTGCTAGTAGTTTCAATGCTTGCATATACTGGTCAAGATTTTCTCCAGAATTTTGTCGTCTTGAGGCCAGGACATGTCTAGCATATATAGTGTTTTTAGGTTTAACGAAAACCTTTTCTAAGATATCTCTAGCTTGATCATAAGTTGCGGCGTCAACAATATACTCATACACAGAGGGAGACAGGTGATTTATTAGTAGAGTTAAAATTCTTGCCTGAGTTCTCTCTTCTTCCTTAAAAGAACTGATGAAATTCGAGAAGGTTTTCGTCCAGTGTATCAATTGTTTGCTAGCAAGTGCGTCGTTAGGGTCAGCGTTAAATCTTTCTGGCTTGAGCAACTTATCCATAATCACTTTTAAAATTTTAGTTAAATAAATTGTTATGAACTAGGTTCCATACAAACACTTTAATAACCTTTAATTAGGCTTTATTTAACTAAAAATATCAGATGGTTCTGAAACACATAGAAACAATTATAACGATGGGAAATGGCAAAACTACACAAAGTAAACAATAATAAAGTTCTTATTCATTTAGTAAATACTAATACCGGCTTAGTAATATTGAAGCTAGTTACAATCAATAATAGTTACTAAACATCGAATGTTTATTTAGATCGAAGTTTAGTATAGAGCAATGAGGATATCAAATCATAAAGTTTAGGAAGCATCACCTATTAAGGTAAAGGAATATTATAACAACTGCTTCACTGAATATTATCTAGATTTCTTATGTTTACAAAAATTGGGGGTCAAATATTTATTAATATTTTACATCAAATTACTCTCATAAGTTAATTAAAGTGTTGGTTAATACAATTTATGATTTCAACTTCTGAAAGGTGCATTAACTCTCAGAAAAGCCATCTGCTTCAATACGAATCTATAAAAAACATATAAACTATAAATAAATCAATTGATATAGTAAATAGAAAATGGACGCGCTGAAGATGTATATTAAACATTGAAATACAGCCTTGAAAGAAAATCTGGATTTATTTATAGCTACATAGAATCATAGATGGAACTTTCTCTAACTAATGTTTTTTCCTGTTTAATATTCATTATTCAGGTAAAGCAGTATATTGCATCGCATAACTAATATATTATTTAAGTGTAGTTAGATCAAAACAATTATAAAATATTCAATCTTCCCAACTATAGTAACTTCTAATACTTACCTTCTAACTACTAAATTTTCTTCTATATCATATCTGGCATTTCATGCCAAACTTAAATTCCCACATACATAATTAATGATTTCGTTCAGGATACATGACAAAAGGGTATAATATGATTCGTATGTTGCAGCCTAAGATTTGTCTATTATTTTACGATGAAGTATGTTGAATAATGATTCAGATATTTTAAACACTCCGTACAGTCCGGAGTGTTTGTGTGTGATCAATTGTGATTATAATAAGACCTCAGCCATTTTATAAAGAATTTCTCTCTAATAAGTTCTCTTCTTGTAATTTGGAATCACAGACCCTTAGAATCTCTCTCTTTTCGCAGAAATTAGCTCCTTTATTTCCAATTTTTTTTGGTACATCTTTTAATGAAACAGGATACAATGAAAAAAAAGCCTAAAAGACCAATTAGGTCTAATATAGGCTTGATTTTGATTTTGACATATATTTGATTTTAATGTGTTGTTCATTAAGGCATTAGCATTATATTAAGTGTATATGTACAAAAATTTATTTCAATAAAATTATCATTATCATCATTATCATTATCAAATAATGTTCGTAGAAAAACACTAGTCCAACCCACATTTGAAAGAGAGGCGGTACCATAATTGTAAAGCAATTAAAATAGTTCAGATCTGATAGCTTCCGATAGAATTCATTTCCCAGAATGAGAAAACAACAACCTGAAGAACAATAGCGTCATTGAACTTCGCTATTGGATCTAACGGTCTCTTATCGACGAATTGAATCACTTTGTTCCGATCTTTTCTCTCAATAAAAATGACCGCAGGATCAACATTTGGATTTGAAAAAAGTTTATATTTCATTCTCACTGCGGAAAATTAAAGAAAACTGTTTTGGAATCTTTCATTTATTATAGCTAATAAAGGATGTGCGTTTGTCAAAAGCCTTTGGAGATTATAAAAAATATACTATTGAATTGTGTGTGCCTAAAATTAATACCTTGTGAGTAAATAATTATTTTAGTTAATTACACTGCACAGTGTATGTATTGGTAATGCGTATTTGAATTTAATTGCAATCATAAATCCATTATATTAATTGAATTATTAATGGAGAATGACAGATAGTATACTAATAAGATTTACATACGCTTTACCTCCTTGAAAGATATGGGATATGTGATAGTCAGTTGATACATAAAATGAAAATGAAATGTTTGTTACTTTATTATCTCTCTGAAACAGTATGAAATTGATACAGTATTCATTAGTATACTATTATGAGAAACTGTTTAATATGTATGCCGTTACACTTATTACTTTCTTTTTAAATTGACAATTGATTTTGAATCGGAAGAGGACGATTAAAAATAATAATACCTTCTAAATTTGGAATAATTATATATAAATAAAATTTAAAATCCACAAATCCATTTGAACATTAAAAGCTTCTGAATTATCAAGATGAATGTTAATTTATAAATTTTCAAGTTAAATGTTCAGTTCTTTCATTTCAGGTAAGTTATCTCCTCTCAATTTAGCAAATAACTATAAGTTATTTTTTGTATGTTGTTCTCCAAAGAATTACAGCCATTACATTATGAAAAATGATGACATTGCTACGAGTATTCGGGTTCTGTTGTCCTCAACAAATTAAAAAGTTTGCATTCGAGCAGAGTTCCTGTGAAAGTCATTGTATTAAAACTTCTATCTTTAGGCTTTGAATTCATATAATCGAATGGAGAAAGATAGGATTGAATAATGTAATTAGAAACTCAGAACACACAATGATATTATTATCTGTGATTCATAGATGTATAGATGTATGTACCATTTTTCTACACGAAGACATTCAAGATATGGAATAATGAAATCATTGCAAATATAACACCAATTACAAATTCAAATTCGGGTCCCTGACAATTCAAATTCTGGGCTCGGACAATTGGGCCCAGGAAATTGAGTCTAGGACAATTGGGTCCTAAGAAAATTGGGCTGTAGGACAATTGGGTCTACGATAGTTGGGGCCACGACAATTTGGCCTCAAACGAATGAACCCAGAAAAAAATTTGACATAAGACACAATGAAGAAGTGTTACTTTGTTATTACTAGGTTGGGTTATTATCATAGAAATATGTTTTATATTTTCTAAAAAATATTTTTATATTCTCTAAAAAATATTTTTATTGTTTTTAATTCAATTGATATACTTGATAAGTAGAGCCTGGATTTCTATGCCCTTTCAATCTAGGCGAAATAGCACTAAAAACTAGGCAAAATATGCTCTTAAAAATATGCTTTATAACCCAAATCTATGCTAAATATGCCGTTTTAAATTTGACTAGTTATACCTTAAATAACGTTTTCTTTAATCAAAAACATTAAAAACATGCCGTAAGAGTCAAATGGTAGACTTAATTACGTATACTTTTCTTTAATTTTGAGGTTGTAAGGTATATGATGTTGAATATTGTTTCCCGTTTCAAATGGAAAATTATCGAAATACATTTTTTTGTAATTATTAAAAATGGAATTGGAAATCGAACAACATTTTGTGCATCGCATTTTTATTAATATATGACAATTAAATAATATAGCAACAAATAACCATAAACGATAATTTCTCAGATTCTCAGTTTCATTAATGTTTAACAAATTATTAGAACAAGAATATAAATCTCTATATAACGATATATGGTAAATAATGAGATTTAATTATTTACCCATCTAGCTAGATAAAAATAATAGTAGCAATATTTAGAATATAAATAATTTAGTAATCAACATTTTTAAGTTTTGAAAAACTACTTCATTGAAATTGATGTTTGCAATACATTGCATTTTGTGTTATATTCCTTTCAATCTGCACCTCTTTCACTCCAGCGATAATGCTTCGTATTTATTCTATGAGTTGCAATCCAGGATTATTTGCTACAATATGGTGGGTATCATGTTGGCATCATCCTCATTCAAATCTACAAAATTTACACTCTTTTACGCCTATTTTCCGCTGTTTTAAACTGTGATACAGCATTTGATTTCTTGTAGCTACTCAGCTTCACATTGATGGCTTGTATTTCAAAACAACGTTTTCATTGCATAACACCCAAATTCATCAACTAAATTTCGTATCATGACGTTATCAGACCGCTTAACTTTGGGTATTATTAATTAATGAGTTGTTAAGACTACGAGGACTTGGAACTAAATGACTTGCTAAAATATTACAACAACAAAAAAACTGTAAATAGAAAATGGAGCAACTGTAGCATAAACTTTAATATCTCTTAAATAGAGTTTTGCATGTTGTAGCATAGACAAAAATATCATTAAATAGAATTTTATATGCTTTGTATGCAAAATAGGTGAATGCCTATAAAGCTTAGATCATCTATGCTTTTATAGCTTTCTATGCTGTTATTCTGTTAGAGCATAGAAATCCGGGCTCTATTGATAAGGTATATATTAGCAAACCTGCCAAATCACATTTGGATGGTTATATCATATTTCGATGTAATAAAAATATTCGAAGTATTTAAATAAGTGGTAATAACTTGAATCAACTAATTTGGATACTATGTGTAGTGTACATCGTCTGACAAAGTTGTCACAGTAATGTTTAGTGAATAAGATAGTTAAATTAAAAAATATCGTTACATTGAACTAAGAAAAAATGAAGAGTTGTAGAGATGAAATAATATTGTAAGAATACATTTTGTAATGATAATTTAAAAAACTGTTTTATATGGAACAGTGAACAGGTTTCAACAAATTCACATAAATTTCAATTCGACTTTTATGTTCTTATAATTTCAGCATGTCTTGCTGGATCACGGACTTCTTTAAATACCCACATTCTTATTTTCTATTGTCTTTTCATCTAAAATAACTACAATCTTATTTTCATTGGCTACATCATAACTCATTCACTATGCTGGAGTTCATTATAGAGGTACTGTAACTATGAAATTTGTTGCTTACATGACCAATAACAGATCAAAAAATTATAGTAGTTTAAAGAATAATAGTATTCATTCATGAAATGATTGTGTTCTATTAAAGAATATATATTTATTATAACAAGAATATTTTTTTCATAATAGGAATATTCTCCATTTTAATTATGTTCAAGACTATATTTTTTTTCAAAACGCATATTATCACATCCCTAGTTATTGCAGTAGCAATGGTCCTCAATTAAGTTAATACAGTAGACTCTGAAAAAAAGTCAAATAATATAATGGTCTTTTGACCAATTGTCTTGGGAACAAATTGTCCTGCAGCCAATTGTCGGGGGATCCGATTGTCAGCGGACCCAATTGTCGGTATATATCTAAATTACTTTTGAAGATATAAATTGTAAGCAAGACCTCTTATAATTAGATAATCAGAAAACGTGGTCCCCATTCACTGAGTAATTATGCTTTGATGATCATATTTTCGAAGAGGTGTAGCATTTACAGTAGTTCAAACTATGAATAGCTACCCAAAAAGGTATTTTGAGAAATAATATATTTTTGAATCAATGAATAATATACATAATTTAAAATAATAGTACTGTATATGCAAGTAAACCAACATATTGAATATTTTATAGTACATGCATGATATACATGTGAAATTATATGACATTCTATTACTTAAAATCCAATCATTTAAAACTAACTAACAATACAGATTTAGATGAACAAGTAACCCAAAAAATAAAATAAGGTTGCCGCAATTATTTGCAAAGAGTTTATTTAAGTTTATCATTTTAATTTTATAATGTACCATTCGATGAACTTACAATGCGATGAATTTACCAGGCGATTAATCTACCATGAGATGAATTTTCGGCGATGAATTTACTGCGATGAATTCACAGTATACCAGCTAGGACGCTAGTTTTATCTCCTTTCTACCACTTTGTGTAGTTAATGAATAAATAGTAAAATAACTATCCAATCGAAAAGAGGAGCAGGTAAGAAGCAACGGTTAAACCAATCGGAGTAGTCACCACGGCAGTATGGGAGTAGCGAGAAATCCGAATAATACAGATGTTATATTCATGTCTGAAAACGTGTAGTCATAATTTTATTAATCAGAGTAACAAAAAAATATTAGTAAAATAGAGGCCACATTTCATTTAAATTGGCTCAAAGGCACAGTTTATTAACAAATTTAACCTATTTTTTGCCAGTAAACCTTATTATCATATCAATATTCAATCGTTACTAACAATTATATTATTTGATAATGTACAGGGTGTCCCAAAAAAACAGATACCCAAATTACAAAGGCTGTAATTCAAAAATTATTAAACTTACAAAAAATTGGAAAAAAGGTTTCGTTAATCAACATTTTTCCTATCTTTGTATAAAATTTTAGATGAATCGATCCAACTGTTTTCATTTAGTTGTATTTTTAGTGACCGATACTAAAAACCTGGTTACGCACTTTCAGTAAAACACTTATTTCACAGTTTGAATTATTCAAATTTGAAAATCACTGCAATAAAAAGGGGATTAGATGTTACTTTATCTACATTCAACAGATTTGTAACCTTAGATTTGAATTGACATTCTTACAAGACGCACGAGCGAAACAAACACCTAGATACCAATCTTCCTCGGCGGCTGAAGTTTGCTCATTGTTATCAGCAATGAAATGTCCGGTTTGTGGACGATATTGTGGTTGGTGATCAGACCACTTTTCATTTGAATGACAAATAAATTATAACATTCGCACATATTCATCGAAACACCAACCTCCTACTTTCAACCTTGACGTAAGAATTTCGTGAAAGAAAGGCTGTGTGGATTGGACTAGGGCTGCAATGGACGACTTGGCAGTATCGTCTGTCTTTATTTTTACAAAAATAATTTAAATGGAGATAGATATTTTAATCTAATAAATTTTAGAATCGTTCCAAGACTTCGAGAAAAACACGGACACAGACTCAATTGAACCTGGTAGGTTCAGGACGGGATCAGAGATGTTTCTGTAAGTGTAAAACTAATGAGCTATTCGGCAATACGCATTATCGTCCTGAATCATCATATCGAATGTCACACCAGATCGCCTGAAACGATTAATAGGAGGAACAGTTTGATTGTTTTTTTTTCGGTTGCATATTAATAAACGCCTTTTATATTTATAATAACGGTTCTTTGATAAATAACTTTAATAAACTTTTGAAAGTTATTAAAATGCATGGTTTTAATATCCTAAAATACGAAGTTAAACCAAAAGTGCGCAATCTCATATTTGGTATAGGTCACTAAAAATGCTGTGTAAAGAAAACAGTTGAATATATTCATCAAAAATTTTGTACAGAGATAGAAAAAATGTTGATAAACAAAATGTGATTTTCAAATTTTTTGTTAGTATAATAGTTTTTAAATTACAGCCATTGAAAATTGGGTATCGGTTTTTTTGGGACACCCTGTACATAAAAAATGAATGACTGAAAAATCAATGAGTTTGTATTATCTCAGTTCAATCTAATTCTTCATGCAATGGAAACGTATCTTTTGGATTGATGATATGTTTGTCAACCAGAAACCCAGTTTTTACAGCAATTGTTAAATAATATTGATCGCAAGATCTTTGTTTACTTTCCAGTTCAGGAATGACATCAAATAAGTCAAGAAAAATAAAGGACATTAACTCACCACATTGTTCATTAAAACTTTTGATTAGATTGCATCTCGTAATTACAATCTAACTATTGTTTTTTCTAGTAATTCAATTTCTGATATTTTGTGTTTTTTATCTTTATTTGATGATATATCAATTTTCTTTACAATAAAATAAGTTTATAGTTACAATTTCTATATAACTGAGTATAACTAAGGAAAATTAAAGTTACGATAAATAAAAGCTTGATATATTCAATCTCATGCGAATTATCCGAGTTCAGTCGAATTTAGTATTCATTCGATGCACACGATTTAATTTTCCTGATTTTTCACTTTTGTGATTTTCAGTGGAATACCAAACTCTTGAAACTCGTGTGGCATACTAATCTTATTAGGAAAGAAACTTCCTCTTTTTATAAAATATAAGTGATATGATCCTTTTAAAATAAGGTGTTCAAACTATTTATTTTGATCACTAGTTTACCTTGTTTAATTTTCACCTAATTATTTATTAGATAATAAGAATACTCATTACAAGTCAAATCCAGTTTCTATTTGGAAATATACAAGTTCATCTAACTTCGTAGTAATTGACTAAACTCCTAAATTAATTTAATATATCGCGTACATATTATTTTTCCTGTATGAGTTTTACTACCTAATAAAAACACATACATTCTATGTATGTGTGTTCAAAATTATACATCCCGCTTGATTAATAAATTTTGGATCTCGGTGGAAATAGGTATTACATTTTCATACATCCACCATCCAAAATGCTGATTTCCTGGAATGTTTAACAGTATAGTAAATCTATTTTGATACATTCCTCTTTGAACTTGCTATTGTTTATGTAAACTCTGTCATGAATGTTTGTATTGGAATTAGAATTTGTAAAATTAAGGGTAAATGGTCTTCGTGAGTAATATGTCTATTGCCACAAACAAATGGACCCAAGAATTTTACTATCACTAGGTATGTAATGACAAAATTAAAAAAAAAATTGTAAGAAATAAAGGGGTCCATATCGCCTAGTGTCTGATAAAAATCGATATATTTCGTTTACACAAAAGGATGCCTTATTGTCTGCCGGATAACGAGTGAAAACATCAGAGGTCAAAATGACCTAAAAATATTATGACCCCCCCCCCCTCCAGAAAATCAGAAATTTGGCCCTCCTGTGATGGTTCTCCCTGTGGGTTATCTCATCAACTGTGAAACCTTATAACGGTCCACGGTATGGGTTACGTGTGATTAGAATCTTACTCTGTATCTTTTCTTTCAGATTCCTTTTTCTCAATATATCTCTTTCTACTAAATACTCATGGTCCCATGCCCTAGATCCACCTTGCCAATATGGTTCCGACCTCAGGCCTCTGGTCCATGCTTAACTGTATTTAGGATAATAATGAGTTTAAATAAAACTTTAAAGAGATTATATTCTATTGTTAAGCAAATATAACTGCACTGTGCACTTCACTAAAACACTCACAAGTAATGGTCTCACTAACTAAGACTTGAGATTAGATGTTGATCTCATGCGAGCCAATTGCTAACTCGATGTCTACCTACGAACTGACTTATTCATTCTACAAAGCTTACTTTTATAGTGACATACTAATGACGTACTAACTATATTAAATCAATACATCTCATATCTCCCCCTTCCATTTAAATTGAAAATGATTTTTAAAATATTTATTTCAAAACTTCATTTTCAATCAAACAATTCTAAAATTTAAAAACATAAATCCCATTTTAATCAATCCTAAAATTCAAAACATTAAACCTCAAATTGAAAAATTCTAAAATTCAAATTTAACAATCATAAACATCTAACCTATAACTGCAAGAATTTTAAACATTTATTTAATAATAATTCGTTTCTTCCCCTTTTTTTTTTCTGAATGTCGATATTAAATAGAGTCTTCAGAAATCCAAAAAAGAAAATATACTATGTATATAAAATATTTCAAACTTACATATAACAACAAAAATAGTATGAATACACATCAAAACTGAACTTAACATATTGTGACATTTTTGCTTTAAACCATCAAAAAAATTATTTCAATTTAACTTGTAAAATTTAATTTGTTTCAAACAAAGATGCAATTCATTTTTTTTACGTTAGCTTTAATAAAATTATTTTACTTTCCAAAAAAAATATTAAGTGTCACACTTAAATTAAACAATGTTCCTTAATTATTCATAAATTAACAATTTTGAAGTTTTCTGACATGATTATAAATTTGTTAAAAAAATTATTTTTAATAAACATATTACATCATAGAAATTGAATAAATTTTCTTATTTTTATTCAAATTCTGTGTCGTTTTATTTTAAAAGCAATTATAATTTCATAGATACTTTATATAATTATCATGATGGGTTCACTGACCTCTCTAAAATATTCTAAAAAATTAACATTGATTCAACAATCGTGCAATTAAAATTAACATCCTTACGTTAAAAAATAAAATTTCTATTTTTTAATTATTTTATTGAATAAAATTTACTATTAAATTCTTTCAGAAAATTTTAAAGTTAGTTTAATATTTTACTGCAAATTAGTTAGTTATAAATATAACCTTCCTGCAAATTCCAAATTTATATTGATTCTAAAATTTTCTAATCATCAAAATCTAATTAGTATTTCAAAATGAAAAAATATTTATTTCTAACTATTCACTTCTAAATATTCACAAATATTCACAGTATGAATATTAATTCATCTGTATTCAATTCATATGCTCACCTAATAGACCGCGTACTTCTATTAAGTAAACAAGCTGAGTCATCAAATAAATAATAATTAAAATGCTGTTTCAGTAGTTTTTGTTACGATTCAATGATTAATCTGCTGATCATTATTAAAAAGCTATTAAAGTTCTTATGTGGTATGTGGTTTCATGTGGTTGTGTGGATATGTGGTTCTTTTTGTTTCTTGACTCCTTCGATAATGTAGGTGTCCTTCCTAGCGTTACGTGCATGACTTATCAGCAACTGTTGGATCTTCGTTCTCCATTTTAATGATATGGGAACACTGTAATGGTTCCTCTGCTGTCCGTTCTTCTTTCTTCGTTTTTTGAATTCTGCAAACAGAGAAAATATTAGCATTTGTGACCCCTGGCATAAATATTTTGTATTATAATTTATTAATCACCCATAGTAATTACTTATTTTCAAATTCACTCTTCAGTATTAATTTCATTTTCTTTGCGAATTCATAATATTAATATCATAGATATTTGAAATATAGACGTAAGTTAATTTATAATCTCATCATTTTTCCTGATTAATGTCTCATTAATATTGCTGATCGATGCAATACTCTTTCATCCTATAAACTGAATAAAACATCTATCACTCTTTGCATTGTGATATTATTTTATTCCACACACATTTCCTTTCGTGTATCCGTGTCTGCTTTCATTTTTTATGCTGACCCATTCTTACTTCTCACATCCATGTTCTTACACCGTGATACTTACTTTGATCACCGGATGTCTATTTACTAACCGACTCAGACATTTTGAACTGTCAACAATGTCTGCTGTCTGAAAATTCCTAGATGATAACTGCTTTTTCGCAAGATAAATTAATATATAATGGCATTTTATCCGTCACTAGCAACATTTAATCTTTAAAAATAGCAATCCCTACTATTCTATCCACTGGTACAGTAGATACACTGACTTTACTAATCACATGCATTCATCTCTACTGCACTACTCAGCGTCATAGTAGTTTCTTTAATCGCACTTTTGCGTTATTGTTATTAACCCTCAACCCATATCACAATGGTTACTCATAACATTGTTTAAATACCTTGTTCGACCTTTTATCGAACCTCATTAATTCACTTTACGGTCTCACATACCGCTATAACTCATTTGAGAAAATCAAACTTTCTCCGAATCTGTGGTTTCAGCTTTTCCACGAACTACACATTACGGTTTCAGTTCTACCGAAAACTTACCTGAGAAAAATTAACTTTCTCCATGGTTTCAGCTTACCACTAACTACTATACGGTTTAAGCTTAACGAAAACTTACCTGAGAAAAATTAATTTTCTCCATGGTTTCAGCTTACTACAAACTTCATTTAACCCTAATTTTAACGTGACATGCACGGAGTATCACAAATAACCACCGTCTCTAATCACTCATTTAAACATTTTACTTTTTTTTTCTTTCTCCCGTCTCCTTTATACCTACTTACTGGTTTCATTCCAAATTGAGTCAAACTGACAGTTGCCATATTCTAATTTAACTCATACTTAATTGCTATAGATTTGCCTCCTAACAACTCATTTAAACTTCAAGAACTCTCTCTCTTTCTACCCTTCTTATTGAATAATAAAAGATTAGTGATTATCATATATTGTTTTTTTCATAAAAAAAAATCGCCATATATTCTACTTTATCTATGACTTATTTTATCAATGGTTTGGAAAAAAAAATTTATACTGGTTATATTCTACTAATAAGATAATCGTCTGCACTGGGAAAATTAATAATTTAATAATATCAAAAAGAAATGGATGACTTATCTTTTTTATTCCTCCTCAGCTCCTCTTCTTGTTCGTCTGTGTAGAATTTATGACTGGGTATGTGCCTACCAGCTGCTGATGATCTTTCACTGGCAACAACAACTCTGTTGTTTACTTAGTCTCTGTTTTTTTAACTTTTATACTTAAATTTCTCACTAAAATTGTCAAATAGTATTCACACCTTCAACGTATTAAAAATCTTATCGTTTTATAACAAGTACTATCGTTGTTACTTAACGAAACTTTAGTTGGTGTCTGTTCTCAAGGAGTTAACTGCAAGACTGATCAGAAGATATTGACTAGAATGGCACTACTTGCGACTGTGATTAGAGGATGTTCACTGCACAGTGGCTACCTGCGAACTGTGCTCAGGAGATGTTTTCTGAGCGGTGGCTACCTGCGAACTAAAGGCTCGTTTACACGAGGCTAGTTTACTCGCTACAAGCTGGCGAGTTTACAAGCTTCTAGTGAACTCGCCTCGTGTCATCATGTTGGCTAGTTGAAAAGAGTATGGGTCATCATCACTATCTCACTCGCCAGCTTGTAAACTCACCAACTAGCAGCGTGTAAACTAGCCTCGTGTAAACGAGCCTTAATTAACTTATTCATTCTACAAAGCTTACATTTATAGTGACATACTAATGACGTACTAACTATATTAAATCATTACATCACACTCCTGAAAAACTCTCATTTGACTGCAAATTATATCAACTACTACATAGTTTTATCTGATTATTTAACCAACTTCTCAATTTGTGGAAACGTATACGTAAATACATAAAATTTAAAAAAAAGATACTTTTTTTGAATTTTGAATTTTGTTAAATATCTAAAAACAAATTTGTAAGAAGAAGCTAGGCATCTATGTAGAAAACTATATCTTGAACGATATGAAAGAACTCTCATGGCTCTAACTAAAAAATTGAAACTGGTAAAATATTTTGAATGTTTGTTTTTTTGGAGGGGGAGAGCTGTTTAAAGTGTGACAAGAAATTGAATTAATATTTTTTTTTTATATAGAATGACACCTTCCCAGGAAACAAAAGAATATCCCCGAGATATTCCGGGGAAATTCCCTTAGATTATTCCCTCGATATCCCCATCGTTATCGAGGAGATGTCCTATTTTGACGTTTTGGCGATATGGGGATTTGATGATATCCCCAAATGAAATCGAGGGAATAATGATGGGATTTAAATATATTATCCGTGGAATATTCCCTCGATTAGAAGTGGAGGGCAAGGAATTCCGAAATTATTATTCCCTTGATAACCAGGGATATATATACATCATCATAGCATATACATCATTTGTACGTGTGAATGAATTAGTTGAATGATACACATTGTTATATACAAATTAAATGGAAAGAAATAGAGAAAGAAATGAAGTGATGTTTCCGGGTCTCAAACCAGCATCTTGTTGACCTCTGCTTACGAAGTTAACCACTCGACCATCCTGAGCACAGTAGATGTATGATTTTTAATGAACTTTATGCAATATGATAACTGAAGTTTATCTCTAGATTATCATCGATAAATATAGTTTCATATTTCATAGTTTATTTTTTTTCTTTTATAATCGTTTCTTTTATATTTTTTAGGGGATCATCTATTTCTCACTAATTCCTGGAATATTCCCTCGATATTGTTAGGGAATCAACTAAATTTTAGCAATTCCTGAAAAATTCCTGGAATAGTCCTTCGGTATTCTTGGGGGATCAACAAATTTTTATTAATTCTTGGATTTTTCCCTCGATATCGATAGTGAATCAACTAATTTTCACTAATTCCTGGGATATTCCATCGATATCGGAAAGGGATAAAATAGTTTTCATTAATTCCTGGAATATTCCTTTGATATCATTAGGGGATCAACGAATTTTCATTTATTCCTTGAATATTTTCTCGATATCGTTAGTGGGCGAAGTAATTTCCACTAATCCTTGGAGTATTCTCTCGATATCGTTTGGCATCACCTAATTATCACTACTTCCTGGAATGTTCCCACGATATCGTTAAGGGGTTCAACAAATTTCACTAATCCAGGAATATTCCCTCGATTTCGATAGATATCAACTAATTTTCACTAGTTCCTGGAATATTCTTTAGATATCGATAGGGATCAATTAATTTTCACTAATTCCTGGAAAATCCCCTCGATATCGATAAGGATCAATTAATTCACACAAATTCCTTGAATATTCCCTCGATTTCGTTAGCGGATCAACAAATTTTCACTAATTCCTGGAATATTCATTTGACATCTTTATGAGATCAATTGATTATCACTAATCCCTGGAATATTCCCTCGATATCATTAGGTGATCAATTAATTTTCACTAATCCCTGGAATATTCCCTCGATGTCATTTTACGATAGCGGATAATGGGGGAATATATAGATATCGAGTGAATATCCCGGGAATATCTCAATGTTACCTGGGTTATAGTCTCTCGGTTGACTATAAGGTGTCATTCTATCTAGAATGACACCTTATAGTTCTATTCTAACCCGTCTAGAAGTTCTTTTTATATCAATTTTTTCCAAAAATGTTCTGAAAAATGGCTATCCTGAAAAGTCGTAATTTCAGATTTCAATTCGTTTCTCCTTTCTGAGTTTTTCCTCTGTGTAACGTTTTTTTCCATTTTTTGCCAACTTCCTATATTTTTAATTTTATCTCAAATTTTCTCTCATTTTTTCATTATTTCAGGAAAAAAAATTTTATATTTTTTTTAAGAAAAAAAAATTGAAAAAAAGTTCATAAAGAATTGTAGGGTTGGAATTTATGAAGGAGATGGTGAAATTCTTATGTTTTTTATTTAAAAAAAATCAAGGATGAGTTACGAGCTTTTATAATAATCCCTCTTTCGGGTTTTCGGAGGCTTTTTTGGGGGGTAGTATATCGTGAATTTCACATGATAAATTTGACAGGGTGTCTCTGAAACATAAGCTACATTCACATAAATAACTTCAACGTATTCACAAAATTAATAGCTAAATTTTCTTTTTCTTAAGGCGATACAGTCCCTTTAAAATACTTCTAAATTCTCTAATTTTTTTTTTTTATACATCACAAAATATTACCCATTTAAATCGTTAATAGACTACTGAATGGTAATATATACGCAGTATTCATAATGACTGAATATTAGTAAATGAATCTCAAATGTCAAGTTTATGTTATTCATTGTTCATAAGGTGAGAATTGCATGTGAATTCGGGCACATTTAGAGCCTATTAACAATTCAAGGAGAATGGCTTAATGAATCTCAATAGCTCCTCCTACATGGTTGCAATTCCTGAGTCACTCTCTGTCAGAAACACAACCTCTATAATTAGATCATTTTGTTCAGTTCTGTGTAAAAATATACTATCTGTAAATAAAATAGTACTTTTTATATTGTTACTTCATTTAATGAAATAGATGCATTAGTATATAATAGAAGTCGTATAATGAACAATATTCATAGATTTTTTAGTTATGATCAGGTGGTGACATTAATAATCTAGTGGATTCCAATAGTATCCTTCATACATTTTTAAATTACTCGAAATTCTTCATTTACCATTTTGAAGGAAAGGCAATATTTCAAATCGTCACCAGTATGGTTTTAGCAATGAATTACCTCCATTCTAGCAATTGTATGATCTGAGTGCGTTGTCATTCGGATGCTCATATTTCACACCAAATATTACGCTAGGTAATATTTTCTCATATAGTGTAATAAGATTGGTAAAGTCTTTTTTAGTTCAGTGATGAGAGTCGTGAAATGAAGCAATCATTTGTTGCTCAAATTTGAGACGAGAAAACAAACTTCATTTGATATTCTTTCTTATAGAGTAAAGGGAAATTACGAATAGAGAATAGCTATGCCCATTATTTATTAAATTTTTATTTATTTGTTAACTTAGAGTTTTTGTAATTGAGTAAAGGTGCATATCAATTTCAAGACGAACCCATCAGTAAATGAAATCAGTCATAATTAAGATAAAATATAAGGATTCATAATATTCGTCTTGAAGGTAGTTTTATTTCCAGTAACTGAAATAAATATTTTTCTCGTTCTTAATCGGACTGGGTGCCGTGATTCCATATCGTTATAATTTCTTAAATACTATCTGAAGTGATAGACATTCTAATACTTTCTTTCGAGATAGTTAAGCAATGCTCAAGTCTCATTTTCATTGGAACGAAAGCACTGTTTGTTCTGCAAGGAAAATAGAGCATTAAAAATAGTTCATCAATTGAAGATGGTACAAAGATTCCCTATCAAAAATTTATAAAAGAATTGAGTAGAGATATCGATTGATAATTAATTAAATTATCAGCATTTCAACCATTGTAAGTTGGACCAACTCGAGTTGTTCGGAAACAAGGCAACTACCATGTACGAAAATAAGTTTTTTTGAGGTGCAAGTTTGAAATCTTTGAGAGAACAAGTAAAGAAACAAAAAAATCACCTAACTTTCATGATTTACTCTTCATTTGGTTAATAATCATATAAGTCTGTTCAAAATAAACCAGGTTGAAAATTCCTAAGTTGCCAAAATAATTGGTGATAAAAATACATGATTCAATATGATTCCAACAAATTAAGAAAACTTGAAGTATTCAGATGATCATCTGAGTAAAGTTTTTTCAAATCGAAGTCAACACAAATTCACTTCCCGCGCAAAAAAAAGATATTCCCAAAACCTTCTCGGAATATTCCCAAGGAATATTCCATGATGATCATTCTTTGATATTCAGGGAATGCAATTTTTTGACACTTTTATGGAATAGTCCCATAAATCACAAGGGAAAATCTAGGGAATCACGGAGACGAAGTTCAATGGAATAATGAAGGAATGCCAATGGAATAAGACATCCAAAGTAAGAGGGAATATTGAAGGAATACCTATGGAATGAGACATCTAAAGGAAAAGGGAATATTGAAGTAATACCTATGGAATGAGACATCCAAAGTAAGAGGGAATATTGAAGGAATACTTATGGAATGAGACAACTAAAGGAAGAGGGAATATTGAAGGAATACCTATGGAATGATACATCTAAAGTAAGAGGGAATATTGAAGGAATACCTATGGAATGAGACATCTAAAGGAAGAGGGAATATTGAAGGAATACCTATGGAGTAAGTCATCCAAGGTAAGAGGGAATATTTAAGGATTACCTATGGAATAGGTCATCCAAAGGAAGAAGGAATATTGAAGGAATAACAATGGAATAAAACATCCAGAAGAGAAGGCCACGATGAAGGAATATCAATGGAATAAGTAATTCAAAAGGAGGGAATAAGTGAAATTAAATAACTGAGACTACAAGTGGCCGTGTAACACTAATTACTTGAGTGCATAACTCAATTGTCACATAGCTACACACCAAGGGCAAGAAGTTTACCGTGAACAAATAACTTCGTATAAAAAATCTACGAATATTAAAACTTCAATTACAGAACACATTATTTAAATCTAGGCATTTCCACTATTGCCCGTTTATAATAGTATGAAATGAAAGAAACTAAACATACGTCAATCATTTTATTAAAATATCAAATAGCACATGATTAAAAAGGGCTTAAATTAAATAAACATAAATTAATTCGTGTGTAACTCTTTTACATGTTATAGAGGCTCAATCTATTTAGCTGTCAGTAATTTTCACTAGATATTTCTTACTTATTCTTTAGCGCTAAGATTGTATTTTTCACTGGCAAAGTTTTCAATTTTTTTATTAAGAAAGGCTTACATGTTTCATTTACTATCACCTTCTCATTTTCCTCTTACATCTGTTAATGCAGTCAACACTCAACAGTGCTATCGTCTCTTTTTGCAAAATTATCGACCACTGCAATCGATTGGTGGTAACGTAGCTTACTATGTGCCACTTTCCTGTGTGACAACTATATAGTACAAAGTCTTTTGTATTTGCTTCTTTACTTAACGTGGAGCAAATATATTCAATCGAGCAATTAATTTTGTCATTAATCTTAAATTCCTTCATATTCTCTACTATAAACTTATGAAGTGAATATAGTGGTGTCAGTGCAGCTATAGTTTTAGAGCACGCGCTTCATACTATATAGTACACACAATGAAATGAAGAGGACATGTCTCTAGATTTTTAACTTCTTAGCCAACCACAGTGGCACCTATGGAGAAATAAAATAATTAGTCATCATTTATCAATAACCTGTATTCAATTAGTTAATCCATAAATGAAATAAAAACCTAAGTGAAATTATTCTTTCAAATTTTGAAAGATGAAAAAGTAGATCTTAAAGGGAATACAGATTTAGATAGGAAAAAAGTTTTTGAGAAACAATATGGGTCAAATGAGTAAAAAAATCAAATATAAGTAAAACAAGAATGTGCTCATGAACGAAAAAAAAGCTACTATGAATATTATTAACACGGAAAATCATTATTGGTACTTTTAAAATTTTACTATTAAACTCTAGTCAGTAAAAGGAAGAAAAATAAATTAATGAAATTTTATATTTCACTTACAGAGGCTAGAGAATATGTATTGTTTAACCTAGGTTATAGCTAAATATCAATAAACATTTCATAATATAAATTAACATAGTGAATCCATTTACAATCAGAGTATAAACTAAGTATACATTGAATAGTTATAGGCCTACAAACTAAAATAGTACAGTAAGTATAGCTAGGGTAAGTAGGGTCACGCAGGTAAATTACGGCACTTTAATTTTTAATTACGGCCCTCTCAAGAGTCTAAAAACATTCTGAACCGAAATAACATTAAAATGTTGCATAGCTATCAAAAGAAGCTTAGTGCATGCTATAATTTGTTAATCTAAGTTTTTAACGTGTGTTTTGAAGCTATGATGTGTATGTTGTTAGAGGCCGCAGTTAGTTAGTGTACCGCAATTTAACTACTTGACCCTACTCTTATTCCGTTATCACCACATATCAGTACTTAACTTTAAACTAAAATTTTAAATAGTTGAGTGGTAACTGCTGTTGATAAAATATAAACAATGGTGATTCGTTAAACATTTGCAATCACAATACTAACCTATTTTTTTCTTGAATTGACACAAACTTAACTACTGTCTCTCTATAACGTCTGAACTGCACTGCTGCAAGGCGAAAACTAAATTGGATAAAAATTATTCTGGGTACCTGATTTGCAACTTTTACTAGTTTCGGATTTCATAAAAACGAAATAATTAATTTTTGTAGGTACTACTAATTTCTAATAGGGAGCCAGCATTTAATTTGCTCATCCGAAACTCTATTCATTTAGATCGATATTTTTATTTCACTTGGTGGTTTAGTATCTGCTTAAGAACAAAATGCCATATCGATGATGTTTTGAAATACAAGAGACTGGAAGAAGCAACCAGAAAGGAAAGTGAATTTTAGAAGAAATCTCATCAGAAGTCAGTGACAATGCTCATGGATGCAGAAAAGCTCTGTGAAGGAGTTTTGTATGAATGGAAGCACATACCTAACACGAAAATCTAACGCCTCATAGCTGAAGAGCTTAACTCTTGCGCTACCCTCTAAAACTACAAGTAGCGTTAAAAATTGTATAGATAATAAAAATTAGAAGGGAACATATGAAATCCAAATTACAACAGTTCATCTCACAAACTCACGTTTCTTAGTTTTCAAATTAGACAACCAAATTCTAAGGAAATAGAAAAATTCATCGTTCGATTCCATTGACTTTCCTTTGTTGTTTGAAATACATGCTTTCAATTTCCCATCTTCCAGGAACATTCCTTTATATTACCCAATGGGATATATTCCTTATCAAAAATATTGAAATAATTCCAGGGATATTCAAAAGTATTTCTTAGGAAGTAAAATTTTTCATTCGATTCCTGTTACATTCCGTCATTGTTTCACTAAGAATACTGTAGATCCCAAATGTTCCAGGGATATTCCTTCGTTTTATTTTTGGGAATACTATTATACGTAACTATCTTGATAATTCTTGGGATATTTATGGGATATTCAGAATGGAATACTATCAAAAATATATATTCCAAGAATATTCCAATTTGTTTCGCATGGAATACTATAGAAATATGATAATCCCTGAAAATAATTGGATGATATCTGACCGAATACTGCAACTCTCCAATATTCCTGGAATATTCCCCCGTATAAGAATTTGAATACTATCCAATATTATTGTTACAGGAATATCCCTTCATCATCAAACTGTGAGTGCAGATTAGGAGGGAATATTGTAGATATTAAGGGAATATCCCAGGCATAAAACCTTCTTGCCCGGGTTATATCTTTCAACTTTGACAACAACAATGTACGATTTCCATGTAGAGCTCTATATGTTAAGCCAAAAAAAATTCTTCTCATTAGAGAGGTAAACTCTACAAAAAAAGTTTCATGGATGTTCTCAAACTAATTTAGAATTTTCAATTTGCTACAATCAAATTTACTGTTTGCAGTGAATATGCCACGATAATTATTGGAAGCTTTATAATTAGAGAAATATACTATCTGGACAGTAGCTTCTTCCATCCAAATTTTCCTCCGACACACAGCATCAAAACGAACTGTGAATAATTTTAAAACTGAGATGAAAGAACCTAACTTCGATTAAAGTAGGCGTATTTTAAACGTACGAGATACATCTCGAACTTACATCATTCTTTTTATTTTTAATATATTTGTATTATAATATTTAGAATCGTTATGAGTCTTATAATTAAAAAATATTGAACTGATTCATGTCATCTCCAATAAAATGTAACATATAAAACATATAAAACTGAGAAAAACTGAGAAAGTACAAGTCAAGATACCATTATCTAAACACATGCTTCCGTGATTTATAGACATTCAAGGACAATTAGAAATAGACTAATATCAGTCAGAAATGAGCATGCGATATGAATTGATAGTTATAATTTGACTAATTGGTCTCCTTCTGGGAAATCTTACTAAATTTATGAAGTGAACAAGAGAAACGACGAAAAAGTTGTACATCCTTTATTTTTTTTAGAGCTTTCGAATAATAGACTGATTTATTAGACTGAACTAATTTAGACTATTTTTAAAGAAATATATAGAACTGATAAGTATTTAGGATTTTTAAATTAATAAAGTCACCTAAATAGTAAATACAAATTAAAGAAAATTTTAAATGATGAAAAAGAAAAATAATAAGTTATTAACCCAAAATAGTTAAATTGAAAGAACTCGCATGTTCATTAAGCAAAGGAGACTGTTTATGAATGTATATAGATTCTAATGAACGAATATCACAATGGTTAGTAGTTTGCCAAATTTTGAATTTTTTTGTTTTGTGTCACTTTTGCCATATTTTTAGTGTCACTCCAACCTCATGCAATAGTATGTCAAATATCACTCCAACCTCATACAATAGAATGTCAAGTGTCACTCAAGCCTCATACAATAGTAAATCAAGTGTCACTCCAACCTCATACAATAGTATGCCAAGTGTCACTCCAGCCTCATACAATAGTATGTCAAGTGTCATTCCAGCCTCATACAATAGTACGTCAAGTGTCACTCCAACTTACTATTTCAAAATTTTGAAACCATTTTCTGACCAATCACATGTTAATCTTTTTTATAATTATTTAAACTCTAAACATTCTAAAATTAAATTCACTTCGGAAATGGAGAAAAACTACTCCCTAAATTTTTAGTTGTTGACATTAATCGTACTAATAATAGTTTCTCTACTAGAGTTTATCGTAAAAAGTCATTCACAGGAATGGGGTTAAGATTTGATTCTTTAATACCTACTAGTGTTTCTCTCCCGGGATCCCGGTATATTTTAATCTGTTTTTTATCCCGGGATAAATCGATCCATCCCAGGAAATCCCGGGAAGGATATATAATTATTTTTCATTATTTTGTTTCAAAATACACGAAATACATAGAGTGGTATATACATCCTGATTAGTTATTAACATTAATTAGTAAATTGTAGATAGAAATAAATGATAATGACATAAATTGAACTATTTTAAATTATAATTATGCCACGAAGCACCACTAATTTTATCAATCTGGTAATTTGAAATCTTTTCTCTTCACATCTTTAACAAATATATATATTAATTAGTTATTTGTAATCTTTCAAATAAATTACGATATTTCCGAAGACTAAATTAATTTCAGCAAATAGTATGATTCATGAGTAGAATAACAATAACAGTTCTTTGTAATCAAATTGTAATCATAACTCTATAATAATTTAAATACTTATAAAAATTACGTCTGCATTTAATACCAAGATAATATAGTTTGTAGGAAATTTCCCGGTGTAGATTTCCCTTGGCGGAATTCTCTCCGTATATTGTAAATTTATGTATATGTTGGTAAATTTAAAATTTAAAATTCACGTTTTGAAGTTTACAAGCTATTAGATATGACCATAAATTTTGTTATAGGATTGAAAGAGGTGTTCAGAATTCAGACATAAAAAAACTATTATTGAAGAAATTTCATATATTCATTTACATTCTATTTAAGTTTAATGGAAGCATAGAGGGATCAAATTTTAAGTAGATTCAACGAGTATTTGACTTGAACCTAATTTTCTGTTGTAGTAATGTTATATTAAAAGAAAAATATTGGAGGTCATTCACAGAACCCTCATGGCTAGAACATTAAAAAAAAATCTTCAAAATCAGATCATACATATGAATAACTGTACTGTTTTATTTTACTAAATTTATCCCGGGATCCCGGGATGAACACGATTTTTGTCCCAGAATCCCGTGACAAGCAAAAGTGGCCAATATGAGAAACCCTAATACCGACATCTTACAAAGTTAATTGGATTACTTGTCTTGTTCATAGAGCGTATGAGATTTGCTCGAATTATGTAGATTTTGATGCCGAATTATCACACTTACGTAATCTTTATTTGATAATTTTGTCTCTAAATATTTAAATTCTGTTCATACTCCACTTAAACGTAAATTAGCAGTTCCTAAATTTGACATTTCGTATCCCTTCTTTATTTGGGTGATTCAAGCATTAAATGTAAAAAAAAGACCTTAACTCATTATTTAACAAATTTTATCCCCAAGTTAAACTAAATTTAGTTTTCAAAAATGCAACCACTATCGGTTCATATTTCCCTTATAAAGATAAAATCTCACCTTTACTGTCATCTGGTCTCATTTATAAATACTCATGTGGACAGTGCCAGTTCACTTACATTGGTGAGACCATGAAACAGTTAAAGGTGAGAATTTCTCAGCATACGGGAATATCTTTTAGAACAAATTACACCCATAGCTCCCCACCTTTCAGTTCAATACGTAACCATTCTTTCGATTTTAATCACCCAATTTAAAAAAGAAAATTTCAAAATTTTGCAAACTTCTAACCAGTGTGATATTCGTACATTAGAATCCATATACATTCATAAACAGTCTTCTTCGCTTAATAAACAAGCGAGTTCTTTCAATTTAACTATTTAGGGTTAATAAACTTATTATTTTTCCTTTTCTTCATTTTAAATTTTCTTCAATTTGTATTAACTATTTAGGTGACTTTATCAATTTTGATTTCCAAAATACTCTTAGTTCTATATTTTTCTTTAAAATTAGGCTAAATTATGTTATTCATAATGAATATTCTATTATTCGAAAGCTCTAGAAAAAATAAGGGATGTACAACTTTTTCGTCGTTTCTCTTATGCTAAACTTCATAAATTTAGTAAGATTTTCAAGAGGAAGACCAATTAGTCAAATTATAATATCAAGATATGGAGTCGAAACTTTAGAATTGATAGTTAGTACATCTGTTACATATACATACATTCAACGGAAAATAATAAGAGAGTAGACATTATATGTAGTAGTCGAAAGGGGGTAAGTTGACAGGTGACGAAGATACAGGAAACTAATAATCATAGGCAACCCGGGCAAGAAGGTTAGATTCCTGGGTTATTCCCTTAATATCTACAATATTCCCTCCTAATCTCGATTCACAGTTTGATGATGAGGGGATATTCCTGTAACAATAATATTGGATAGTATTCAAATTCTTATACGATAGAATATTCCAGGAATATATTGTTACATTATTCGGTCAGATATCATCCAAGGATATTCAGGGAATATCATATTTCTATAGTATTCCATACGAAACCAATAGGAATATTCCTGGAATAAATATTTTTGATAGTATTCCATTCTGAATATCCCATAAATATCCCTAGAATTAACAAGATAATTGCGTATAATAGTATTCCCAAAAAGGAATGAAGGAATATCCTTGGAACAATTGGGATCTATACAGTATTCTTCTTGAAACAATGAGGGAATGTCACAGGAATCGAACGAAAATTTTACTTTCTAAGAAATACTTTTGAATATCCCTGGAGCTATTTCAATATTTTTGATAAGGAATATATCCTATTGGGTAATATGAAGGAATGTTCCTGGAAGATGGGAAATTTAAAGTATGTATTTCAAACAACAAAGGAATGTCAATGGAATCGAAAGATGATTTTTTTTATTTCCTTAGAATTTGGATGTCTTCTTCTTGAGGATGTGCAAGAGTTAAGCTCTTAGTCTATGAGGTGTTAGATTTTCCTGTTAGGTATGTGCTTCCATTTTCATCTTCCATTAATACAAATCTCCTTCACGGAGCTTTTCTGCATCCATGAGCTTTGTCACCGACTTATAATGTGACTTCTTCTCTAAGTCAGTTTCCTTTCTGGCTGCTTCTTTCAGTCTCTTGTCTTTCAAAACGTCAGCGTTAGGGCCTTTTGTTCTAAAGCAGATACTAAACAACCAAGTAAATTAAAAATATCGCTCTAAATGAATAGAGTTTCAGATCAGTAAATTTAATGCTGGCTCCCCATTAGAAATTAGTAGTACCTACAAAAATATCTTATTTCGATTGTATGAAATGCGAAACTACTAAAAGTTGCGAATCAGGTAGCCAAAATATTTATAAACCAATTTAGTTTTCGCCTTGCAGCACTGCAGTTCAGACGTAACATACGGGCTATAATAGATAGTAGTTGAATTAGTGTCAATTCAAGAAAAAAAGAGGTTAGTATTGTGATTGTAAATGTTTAACGTATTTACACCATTGTTTCATATTTTATCAACAGCAGTTATCACTCAACAATTTTAAATTTTGGTTTAAAGTTAAGTATTGATATCTGGTGATAACGGAATAAGAGTTGGGTCAAGCATGTAATTTGCGGCACACTAACTAACTGCGGCTTTCATATATTCGAAGCACACGTTAAAAACTTAAATAAATAAATTATAGCATGCACTGCGCTCCATTTGATAGCTATGCAACATATAAATGGAATTTTGGTTTAGAATTAAAATGCAATTAAAAATTAAAATGCTGCAATTTACCTGCATGACTCTACTTACCGTACTATTTTAGTTTGTAGGCCTATTTCTATTCATATATACTCAGTTTATACTTTAATTGTAAATGGGTTCACTAGATTAATTTATATTACGAAATGTTTATTAATATTTAACTAGCTATAACCTAGGTTAAACTATATATATATTCTCTAGTCTCTGTAAGTGAAATATAAAATTCCATAGAATTATTTCTGCAGTGACCTGTCCTTAAACTGACTAGAGTTTAATAATACAATTTTAAAAGTGCAAATAATGATTATCAGTGTTAATAATGGTCATAGTAGCTTTTCTTCGTTCATGAGCCCTTTCTTGTTTTACTTTAATTTTTTTTATACTTTTTTGACCCATATGGTTTCTCACAACCTTTTTCCTTATCGAATTCTGTATTCTCTTTACTATCTACTTTTTTATCTTTTAGAATTTGAATGAATCACTTAGGCTTTTTATTTAATTTATGGATTAACTTTTTGAATACAGATTATTGATAGATGATAATTAATTATTTTATTTCTTTTTAGGTACCACTGTCACAGTTTCTGGCAATATGGTTTACTAAGAAGTTACAAATCTGGAGACATGTCCTCTTCATTTCGTTGTGTGAACTATATAGTATGCTGTATGAAGTGCGTGCATTAAAACTATAGCTGCACTAAGACCACTAGATTCATTTCATAGTCTAGAATATGAAGGAATTTAAGAATAATGACGAAATTATTTGCTTGATTGAATAAATTGTCTCCAGGTTAAAGTAAAGAACCAAATGCAAAAGACTTTGCACTAGTTGTCACACAGGAAAATAGCTCATAGCAAATTACGCTAACACCAATCAATTGTAGTGGTCAATAATTTTGCAAAAAGAGACGATAGCACTGTTGAGTGTTGGCTGCATTAACAGATGGAAGAGGAAAATGAGAAGGAGATGGTGAATGAAACCTGAGAGTCTTTCTTAACTAAAAATTGAAAACTTTGCAATTGAAAAGTACAACCATAGCGGTATAGAATAAATAAGAAATATCCAGTGAAAAATACTGAGAGCTTATAGAACATAATAGAGCCTCAACAACAAATTAACAAGTTGCCCAGGAATTAATTTGTGCTTGATTACATTATGCTCTTTCTAAATCATGTCTATTTGATATTTTAATAAAATGATTGACGTATGTTTAGTTTATTTCATTTCATCCCAGTACAAAGGGACAATTGTGGAAATGCATAGATGTAAGTAATGTGTCCTGTAATTAAAGTATTAATATTCGAAGATTATTTATACAGTTATTTGTTCAAGTTAAACTTCTTGGTGTATAGCTATGTGACAATTGAGTTATGCAGTCAATTAAGTGAATAGTAATACATGGCCAGTGATCCCTCTTCTTTTGGATGTCTTATTTCATTGGTACTTCTTCAATATTCCCTCTTTCTTTAGATGTCCTATTCCATATGTATTCCTTCAATATTTTCTCCTCATTTAGATGTCTTATTCCATAGGTATTCCTTCAATATTCCCTCTTCCTTTAGATGTCCTTTTCCATATGTATTCCTTCAATATTCCCTCCTCATTTAAATGTCTTATTCCATTGGTATTCCTTCATTATCCCCTCCATCTATGGATTACTCATTCCATTGGAATTCTTTCATTATTCCATTGAGATTCATCTTTGTGATTCCCTAGATTTTCCCTTGTGATTTATGGGATTATTCCATAAATGTGTCAAAAAATTGCATTCCCTGAATATCGAAAAATGATCATCATGGAATATTCCTTGGGAATATTCCGAGAATGTTTTGGGAATATCCATTTTTTGCGCGGGAAGCGGACAGTAGACAGAAGGCGAGTCGATATGAAGCTGGTAATCAGGAGGCGAGTAGACAGTAGGCTAATTGACAGAATGCGAGCATACATGAACCGATAGGAAGAGTAAGCAGAAGTTAGACAGGAAGTAAGCAGGCAAGAGGCAGGAACAAAGAACCAAACAGCCAGACACAAGTAGACGAAAGGCAGGTCGATTTGAATTTAGTAAACACGAACTAAGTATACAGGAGACCAGAAAACCGAAGTATCTTTCTACACGAAAGATGTGTAGACAAAAGATAAGTAGACGGAAACAAGCAAACAGTAGTCAATTAAACAGGAAACAACAGACAGCAGGGCAGGCAAATAAACAGAGAGCGATTAGACATCAGACGAGTTGACCGAAATCGAATACACAGTAGTTGATAAGACTTGGTGCAAGTTGAAATGAAATGAATAAAAAAATAGATAAGTTGAAAAATAGCTAGCAGAAAGGATATCAGACTAGTGAATAGCAAAATTTCGTAGAGAATTGATTAGGTCACGAGGGGGCAGGGTCTGGTACTGGGATGTTGAAACTATTGGCCTCTCGCCAGAAATATTATTCTCTATCACTGAAAAGCTTATTGGTTTCATGCAGAACTTAGAACTGTACTTATACCTGATAAATTGCAAATAGCTCATCCTTAATCACATGGGAATGCATTAGATTAGCGAGCTGTTGCATGAGCTTAAAGTCATTCCTTTGTTTAGAGTAAACCATTAGAGTAAACCAATACAAAAACATAATAATTTGCGGTGACTTCAATTACGACCTGTTTCATTACTGTGATAATCTTAATGTTCAAAATTTTCTAAATACAGTAAACTCCTTTTCTTTTTTTCCCACTATAAACAATGCAACTTATGTCACAGATAATAGTAGTACTCTAATTGATAATATTTTAATATGTAGACCTGAACTATTCACTGCCGGTACTATCATATCAGAACTATCTGACCATTTTCCAATATTTTTAGTGCTAAATAATGTTTTCACCTCAACTGATTATTCAAATCTCTCAAAAAAAATTGTTTATAGGGTTATTAATGATCATACTCTATCAAAATTCTATACTAATTTAGTGCTTACTGATTTCAGTGAGATCAATTATTCTGATAATGTAGACAGTATGTTTAGTAATTTTAATAATATTCTCATGTCAGTTTAGAATCGGTCATGCCCTAAAAAGACGAGAATAGTTTCGTATAAAGATTCAATAAAACCGTGGATTACACGAAGTATTAAGAATTCCATTAAAAATAGACACTTAAAATATCTTGAATTTCGTAATGGTAAATTGTCTAAAGCAGCATACAATACCTATAGGAACTCTGTCAGTAAATTGATTGTGCAGGCTAAGAAGAACTTTTATATGAATAAATTCGAAGACTATAAAAATAATGTTCGTGGTACATGGAAAATAATAAATAGTCTTATTAAACCTATGGCGGGTAAAGCTGATAGATCTTTAAAAAAACTTGTTGTAAACGGTAGCTTGACTGATTGTAACGGTGATATGGCGAATGCCCTGAATGATTTTTATACTTGTATAGGTAGAGATATTACTAGTCAAATATCACAGTCTCCAGTTAGTTACAGTAGTTTCTTGTCAGGTAGTTATGTAAATTCATTTTTCTTTTCTCCTGTCAGTGTTCGACAAGTTAAAGACGTTATCAAATCTTTGAAAGATAAAAAGTCAGATAAGGATGACTTCTCTGTTGAAGCAGTTAAATATGTTGCTTATATTATTTCTCCGATTTTATGCAGCATTGTAAATGAATGTTTTGTCGACGGATACTTTCCAGATCTTCTCAAGATAGCTCGTGTAGTACTTATTTATAAAGGTGGTGATGAAACTCTTGCTGGTAACTATAGGCCTATTTCCATTCTGCCGGTTGTAAGTAAGATTTTTGAGAAACTTGTTAGTAAACAAATGATTATGTATTTGGACAAAAAATAAAATCCTGTCAGACCGGCAGTATGGTTTTAGAAGTGGTAGAGGTTCATCTGATGCTTTCGTAGATTTGTCTGGTTTTTTGCATGGTGAAATTGATAGGAATAATTATGTGTTTTCTCTTTTTCTTGATTTTAGGAAGGCTTTTGATGTTGTGAACCACGAAATTCTTTTTGGTAAATTGTTGCATTATGGTTTCCGTGGTATTTGTAATGATTTTTTCAGAAGTTATTTAACAGGCAGAAGACAATTCGTGAGACTAAATGGTGTATCGTCTTCACAATTGCCTATAACTCATGGTGTCCCACAAGGCTCGATATTGGGTCCGTTATTGTTTTTGATATTTATTAATGACATATGTAACTCCACAGGTAACTTTAAGCTGATAATGTATGCAGATGATAGCACTCTCAGTTTACCTTTTCCTAGTAAAAATATTGACCATGCTTGTGCTTTGATTAATTTGCAGTTGGAGAATCTTTCGATTTGGTTAAGGTCGAGTAAGCTGGCAATTAATGTAAATAAAACCAATTACATGATTTTCTCATACCGAAACAAGATAACACTGAGAGACATTAAGATTGATAATTGTGTATTGGAGCAGGTAGATTGTGTTAGGTTTCTTGGTGTGTTAGTAGATAGTAATTTGACTTTTTCATCTCATGTTAATCATGTTATATCAAAGATATCGAAAACTACAGGTATTATGTTTAAATTGAGGAATGTATTATCGAAGGACTCTCTGTTAAGTATATATTATGCATTGGTGTACCCCTACATAACTTATGGAATTGAATTGTTTGGTTGTGTCTCTCAAGATTTGATTAATAAAATCCTGGTCTCGCAGAAGAGAGCCGTTCGGATTGTATATGGACTTAACTATAATGATCATACTAATGAATGCTTCTTCCATGGTAGAATTCTTAAATTTCCTGATGTGCGCAGTTACTGCTTTAATGTTGTTATGTACAAGACTGTAAAACTAAATATGTATGAAACTTTTAACTCGAATATCAATCTTAGATCGTCTGTAAATAGTCACAATACGAGGTTTGTGGGAATGTTTTCTATCCCATTCTATAGAAAGGCAAAATCTCAGAATTCGTTTATGTACATCACCTTGAAATGGTGGAATGAACTGGATATCAATATCAAAAACTCAAGTAATATAATTTATTTTAAAAAATTAATAAAATCTAACTTGATAGTTTCCTATTCAACAGAGTAATATATTTTCAAATGCATTAATTTATATATATTATATATATATATGTAAATATACATTTTTTATCTTTAGGTAGGTCCTTTTACCCATGAAGCGAAAGCTTATTTGGGTCTCAATTGCCCTGCATTAATTTGGTACTATTGTTTTGCTGCATTGTAACTTGCTGAAGTTGCCCGACTTCAGTACTAAAGTTTGTAAGGGTAATTTTGTGTTTAAATAAATAAATAAATAAATAAATAAATAAATAAATAAATAAATTCCTCTCTTCTGGAAGCTCTCCTTTCTGAGAGAGGAATTTTAGTGGCTATGGCAATGAAGACAAAATATCTGGAGCGTTTAGTGTCACGTCTGTAGCTGAATGAATGCCAAAAAGGTTTTGTTTCAAGAATTGTTTCAATTTTATAAATCCCAAGTACATCCTTCCAGCTTCCGATATGTATAACTAAATAAGAAATAAGGTATGGTCAAATTTGACGTCATGGTTTAATTGAGCCGTTCAAAGAGCTTGATTCAATTGAAATTGATTATTAATTAAAAAAAATCCATTAATACTCATGTGAACTTTTCCTAAAAATGTAGGGAGTTTGATATAATTTATCAATTAAATGATTAAGATCACCTTAATGTAATTAATATACTAGTACTAACTGTCTTCACTAACATTGTTATCTTGTTCGTATCATCATACATCTGATAGTGACCAGACTTTTTGTTACTGGACGTTTCGTGCCCTGATTTTTCATTACCGGACGTTTCGTTAACGGACGTTTCGTTACATGCGTTTTCATTTTTTTTATGGGAACGATTTTATTTATTCGAAATAGTTTGCCGACTACGAGTTATTTATTTAGAAATTAGGTCTACTTTAAATTATAATGTTTAACATACATTTTATTCGTCTGCTAAGTATTTGGTTATATATTGATTATAATCAGAGGCTTTAGAATTAAAAATCATTACTTAATTTCATTGATTAAAAAAATCGGATGTGAAACGTATCTTGGATACCAATCGATATAGAAGTTAAATAAAAGTAATTTTCATTTCTTTTGTCCTTTATTTTTTTATATTTGCGAAAATGTTTTAACACAAGTCTAATAAATTTAATTACCAGATGTCACTAGTTACCGAATGAAAATAACATATTGGAAAAAAAAACATAAACTTCCGCAAATTTGTGAAATTAATATTTTTTTCGATCATTTTTCGATCATGTAAATAAAGATTATATAATTTAAAATGTTAATTTATTATAATTCTTACATACTGTTTTCTAATATGATCGAAAATTTCCTGTTATAGTTTCAGTATAGAGTAAGTAAATTTAATACCTATTTAAGTATATATTAATAATATATGAAATCAGTATAATTTTTTGTTCATAACTCATTTCAACTTATAAAAAAATGTTCATAACGATTCAGAACGAATAATCTGTTAACGAATCGTCATAGTAACGAAACGTCCTAGCACCCCTTCATATATGTTTTTACTCACTTTGCAATCTTGTTCGCAGTCTTTCACTACTGTGACTAAATTGTAAGAGATTCGTTAGCAGTAGATTAATTACTGCTCTAGTTTCACTGATTGATGATAGAAAGAAGACATGGAAGAGTTCCAATTTGGTGGTATCTGATTTGATTAATGATGATAGATGTGGTACAAGTTGAATGATAAATAACATATGTGGTTAAAGGAAGAATAATATAATTAAATAATCTTTTTATATGTTCTCGTAACCAAACAAACAGTAATATGATGTCAAACACTAGTATTCAGCGATTATCGCTGGGCGAGGATCGCTGAGTGATGTTTGAAACAATCGCAGCTTTCAAAAGGTATCTTTATCAATGAACTATAATCAAAAATGAGTAATATTTATACAATTATAAAAATAAAACCTTTCCCTTAATAACATATTACAAATTTCAAAGAAAATTGAAGTTTGTTGATGTGAAATAACTTAGCTTCAATATAATTAGAAATATATTTTAATATGAATAGTATTCAAGGGAAACATTATTATAATTTAAGTGATATTACCTCTCGTTCGGGCCAATAATGACATTCATGCCTCCTAATTTCCAAATTTTCTTATATGATTTTGATGGAAAGATTGATCATTATGAATGAACCAATTAATTAAATTATGGAGCGATCAGGCCAAATGAAGGTTAAGGTCATTTATATCTCAAAAATGGTTATGCAAAATTGCCAGAAATTTTGTGGTACGATGGTCATTATCCAAGAGCCAGTGTATTAGATTAAAGGAGCGAATAGGTTAAAGGTCACAGTCATTTATAACTGACGGCGATTGTATGCGCTCTACGAGTACCCGCTATCTAGTTACCTATGAGATTGAAAATCAATGCATATTTACTTATTATAATTCATAAGTGAAGATCATGATTGAATGGTCAATTTAAATTCATTATTCTTTTTCACATTGTCACAATGTTAGACTTGTAAATTTATGATTTCAGTGTCTCTTCAGCTTCATGAAGAAATTAGGTTCTGATCGGAGTCATAAATTGCTGTTATGTATTTCAAAAAGTGTCAAATTATTGCTAAGTTCTTATATTGTATTGTATGAAAATGAGAAAAGTGAACCAGTCTGCCTACATGATATCAAATGTCACACTAGCCTTATACAATAGTAAGCCAAGTGTCACTCCAACCTCATACAATAGTATGTCAAGTGCCACTCCAGCCTCATACGATAGTATGTCAAGTGCCAGTCCAGCCTCATACGATAGTATGTCAAGTGTCACTCCAGCCTCATACAATAGTAAGTGAATTGTCACTCCAGCCTCATACAATAGTATATCAAATGTCACTCTACCCTCATACAATAGTATTTCAAATGTCACTCTACCCTCATACAATAGTATGTCAAGTGTCACTCCAGCCTCATACAATAGTATGTCAAATATCACTCTACCCTCATACAATAATAAGTCAATTGTCACTCCAGCCTCATACAATAGTATATCAAATGTCACTCTACCCTCATACAATAGTATGTCAAGTGTCACTCCAGCCTCATACAATAGTAAGTGAAGTGTCACTCCAGCCTCATACAATGGTATATCAAATGTCACTCTACCCTCATACAATAGTATTTCAAATGTCATTCTACCCTCATACAATAGTATGTCAAGTGTCACTCCAGCCTCATACAATAGTATATCAAATGTCACTCTACCCTCATACAATAGTATTTCAAATGTCATTCTACCCTCATACAATAGTATGTCAAGTGTCACTCCAGCCTCATACAATTGTATGTCAAATATCACTCCAACCTCATACAATAGTATGTCAAGTGTCACTCCAACCTCATACAATAGTATGTCAAATGTCACACCAGCCTCATACAATAGTATGTCAAATATCACTCCAACCTCATACAATAGTATGTCAAGTGTCACTCTAGCCTCATACAATAGTATGTCAAGTGTCACTCCAGCCTCATACAATAATATGTCAACTGTCACTCCAGCCTCATTCCCGCTCCCTATAGCTGCGTTTGTTTACAATCTTGTTCTGAAGCGACCAAAAGTTCCTCGGTATAATTGCTGACTTCTCTAGAGTGACGTCTTCGCCATTTTATCTTGCCGACTTAACGAGATCTTGGAGAGAAATTCAATTTTTAGTTTCGGTGACATGAAATGAGATCTGAAATGTAATTCTATTTGATGTGCTTACAACGTACTTGCATTTGAATTAGATTTACAACTTATGGAAGAAAATAGTACAGTCGTGTCAATATTTGGAATGTTAAATTTGATTTATCAGTTTTGTTTATATATTCATCATTTGAGATCGTAATTTGTACTTTTTAAAATTTTGAAAGGTAAATGTTGATGTGCTGTATAATGTATATTCGATTTTTCCAAAGAATAATTCAATTTTTTAAAATATTTATAAAGTAGGATGACTTACACTATTTTTTTCTTATAAAATAGTACGAATATATATGCGAAATCAAAATATTGTATTTATTTCATAGTTGTTTATCTAATATGTATAACAGTGAAGTGTTATTGTTCATATGCAATATTATTCAACAACTTTAATATTCTCCAGCAGCATCTAATCTGTACATAAATTACATTTCATTGATGATTCTGCAAATCATCTAAATATAGATTATAGACATAATGAAAAATATAAAAGGTATTGTATGTATATAAATTTATGATCTACAACAAAATATGAATAACAGAAAAAAAGTTGAACAGGAAAATACTATCTCACTTAAAATAAATTCCTAAAAATAAAAAATAGTATCTCTTCATTAAATTACTACAGTTTGGCCAAAAAGGTTTGCCTTCCGTATGAAATATTCAAATAACATAAAAAGAGCATAAGGCTTTTGAGACAGTCTTTTCCACATAATATTTTATCGATACAGGAATAATATTTTTACACACAATGTTCTTACGTTTAAGTTCTCTCTGATTTGAAAATCTCAACATATAGATTAGTGTAATGCAGTTTGTTGTATCCACTAATTTGTTGTACATCATACAAGGGGTTTTGAGGGGGGGTGAAACTCTATTTGCCAATCTCCATAGCTAATCGACAAATAATTAGGCTGTTTCTAATCATTCAAGCCTTTTAAAACCACTGATAAACAGATTCAATTACTAATATATTACGGCATACATGATAGTACTATAAAGATGTCATATATATTACTCTTATTATCGGTAAACTGAAGAAACAGTTGAAAGAGAGTTAATAATTTTATTTTTCCGATATTGGAAAAATGTACCCAATGTATTAAAAAATAACACAAACATCCAGTGGGTACATCGTTAATTTATATAGTGACTGTTGCAATCACAAAAGATGAAAATGCCGGTACATTTTTTACAATTATTTTTTTCAAGCGTTCGTCTTTCATATTCCCTTGCACCACATAACGTTGAATGTTTTCCTCATTTACATTTCCTTTCAAGTTACATTAGGGAGAGTGCCCACAGGACTTACAATACCTCTCTCTCTCTCTCTTTACTTGAAACTTGAGGATATGTTTATATATTGAATGAACTGGAAATATTTTAAATTGTTATTAAATTTAGAAGAGACGAATCGACAGCAGATATTTAAATTAATGTGAATTATTTCTTTTAATTCAGAAACTCAAGAGAATCGTGTCTATCAAAGTGAAAGATATCGACAGAATTAATTGTTTTATTAGTTAGATATTATTATATTCCAAGAGGCAATCCCAAAGTAAAATAGTAAACATTAGACATGTTTGTTTTCTTCTTTTTCTGCATTGAGACTTTTAAATTATTGGATATGAGTGTTTTTTTTTCTCAAGAGGATCTGAACTGTAATTTGTTGAGAGTGGATTGCAGAATGGAGGAAAATAAAGAAGGAATGAAATTATATATATTTCGTTTACTTTACTCATATTAATAATAGAAAGCAAATTTATTTTTGAATCATTTTTTTATGTTTAATTTGCACGCAATACTAGATTTTTATATCATTTGGTGGTGATATATTGTTTAATATTGAAATGGAATAATTCAATCCGAAATTAGTCAGGATCAATTAATTGTAATCAGTGATTTAGATCGTGAGCTATCTAATCATACCGTTTACACAACATTGTAAATTGGTTAAAATAATTACTTATTCAGAATCTCGTGATGATTCTGAAAATAGAAATCAATATAGTGAAAAGTGTAATTGGTTGGATACTGAAAGAAAATTCTTGATAGAGAACATGGAATAGAAATATTGCTTGATAGATATCGCTGCATCGAAAACCGGGAAATCTTCAGTTTCTTCTAAAAGAGTATATAAACAACAGCACACAACCAACAAAACCTTAGCACAAACAACTAACAAAACCTTAGCAGGAGAAAAAAACCTTAGCACATAATGTTGTTGTTACATAATGTAACAATTTGCAAAAGAATGAAATGTCAGAAATGAATTATTAAATGTTTTAAATATTCACCTTTGATTTTTAAATGATATTATATTTGTTTTGCTCTTCTAAACTGTCTTTTGAAATTATATTCTTACTAGCCAATAGAACTAACAGTCAACTGGAATTTGTTCTTATATTGCACATATAAAACATACATACTAAATTTATCATTCTTGCCCGAATTCTCATTTCAGTAGTTAATGCAAAATATTTGGCTGTTTCTTTATAGATGAGTTTTCGTGTGGAAACTACTAATTTGAAATAAATTAAAATATACTAATTATGAATTGCACTTCCGAATACTGACTGTTTGATGTATTGAAAGGGAGAAACTATTGATGTTTTTGATAGGTTTAAAAGGGTGAATACATTACTTATATCATTCAAATACATAAATCAATTTTAAACTGATATATAATACTTTTCTGCATAAAATTTTGACTAGAATTATTATATAAAGTGTTGCATTATTTTCAGTTGATTACAGACGTATTACTTTGAAATATCTCGAACACAATTTTCATAAATATTACCTACACCTAGTCCAATCAAAACTATTAATTTATCATTGACGAGAGGGATATCAATTTTCTTTAACTTTGAGAGATGAAAGATCAGTTGCTACTTTGTCTTTACACTTCAAACTGGTAATTATTAGATTATATCAAATTGTCTGTAACACGAATGATTGCAGTCGAACTTCATCATAGAGGACTTTTCCTTTTGCTTATTTTCATTATAGTAAATTTCCTTCCAACCAAATCTCTCACATTGCACTTTTTGATGTTCTTTAAGAAGATAATTAGAATTCATTTAATTACTACTTACCTAACAATTAGTAACTATAGTAAACTACAGAACAAAATGAAAAGCATTAATTATTGAAATAAAAAAATGTTTTTCTTAATTGAAAAGAAATCAATGACACTTAAAATTGATACATTATCGCTATTATAGTCCACTCTTTAAATGTTTTAAAAAAAACATTTATATAATAGCAATATGTTAAAATAGATACTCTCCCTGCATGTTCAGAGAATAAAATAATTACATATTCCAAATTGCTGATATTATTATATTCCTAAATATTACTTCCGTACTTTTCGTATTGGATTTTCTATCTGTCGTCTCCAGCAAAAGTGACATTCTATATTTTTTCGTTTCTTTGTATTAATGCAATTGACAGGATCTTCCTTTTGTCATCACAAGTAAATATTGAGAGAAAAAATGGAGCAAATATTATGCCAGGTGCCTTTTGTAGAATAATTATTCTCATTAAACTTAGTTCATTAATAAAAACCATTTTATAATTATTCATATTTTGTTGCTCATTAATATTATTGAAATTTAACTATTTATGAATGGGCCACTCATATTGTCACACACATCTGTTAAAAGTGTTCTTCGAATGACGTGATTGACAGTATGAGTTGCCCTGCCCCTAATTCTTGCTTTCGAGATAAATTCGCAGGTTGGAGGAATTGAGACGGCAGTTGCCATTAATCACTCGCCCTGTTAACACTAGTGGATACGTTGTGATCATGGAAGAGTGAGAATCTCCAGCGAGAGAGGCCGTGAGGCCACGGAGAGGCCTGTACTGTCTGGTTGAATTGGGTGCTTTCCTCTGAGAGCGCATTGCTGAGCATGCGAAACCTTGGGACTAACCTAGCCTGTTACACGTGAAGCTGAAGTAGTTCAGAGAGATGGAGAACTGAAGCTAACGCCTGTCAACATCTAATATAGTGTAAGTTCACAATTTAATTGTTGTTGTGCGAGTGAGTATTCTTTGGCAATGTGAGTGGAAGAACCCAAAATTATTATGTTTCACATTTATTGATGAGTAAATGAAATCCATAACTTAATGAGTTAATGGATTTTATAATTGTTGGTGTAGATTGGATTCTGGTAAAAGTTGTTAATCATTCTTTACCAATCCACAGCTGTACCTGTTCTTTCTGGATCCTCATTTGTCGAGACCTCTACTTTCAAAGTCAGCGTTGTCCATTCGTCCAATCCAGTCAGCCGATCTGCTCTCCGCCTTATTTTATATAATTCTTAATTATGTTTACTATCATCTACTTGTAATTAGTCATTTACGCCATTAAAAAGGCAATAAGTTCAATACAAAGTCTAATTTAATTTGTTGTTACTGACTTCAATTATCCTACTTTATACTATAAAAACTTATTTCTATACCTTTAGACTCTGAAGAAATTTATATGGATGCACAGAGTTGAAACTTATGTTATTTGATTCTCAATTCAACATTTACAGTGTATCTTTTTACAATTATTTTACCCTTCGTTAATATATTTATTGATTGTCATCCACTTATTAGTCTTCGAAGCCTCACCAATGTCTTTTACCATTTATCAACTTAGGAATGCTTCACTAGCAACTTAACTCCTTTCATCTCCGCTAGATGTCAGTCTGCCCCTGAGACACTCGAGAGATAGCAACGGAACATAAACTCAGGACAGGATATAGTATACAAATCTAATGACGCGATAAAATGTCATTGGTGTGTGGTCTGGTATTGAATATTATTGTTAAAATAAACTATAGTAATCATCTCCAATATGAATTATAGTTTATCTTCATTATAATTGTAATCCTGTCACATTTGTTCCAGACTTCAAAAGTATACTTTTTCATCAAAGAGAAAGTAAATTACATTTAATGAGAAGTTAATTATCTCATTTATTTCCAGAAAGTTTGTGTTTATTTTTCACTGTGAATTATTCTCCTCATTACATCCATTGAAATGAACATTAAAGTATGCCTTAATATCATTTAGTGAATGGCATTTTATTTCGTCTATATTTATATGACAAATTTGTTTTTGCTATACTCTTCTAACATTAGTCATACATTCAGTTTAAATCTAGGAGGCTAGACATATATAATGATTATTTAAAGTATGCATAAATGTCATTAAATTATTTGTAGTTGCAGGAAAACTATTGACAACATTATTAATGCAATTGAATCATGATTTAATTTCCCCTCCTCTATTCTTCCTTCTAAATACTAATTACCATTCAGTCTGTCAGTATTGAAATACAAATTATATTAACAACAAAGTCGCAATAATTATATTACTTCCTATCAAATGACTCACATTGTACTTTTCTGGTCTTTCTTAAGATAACCTTATTACTATTTACCTAAAGATTAGTAACTAAAAATTCTCTAAAAAATGAAATGAAAATCATTGGTAATACAATAAAAATAGCTTCCTTAAATCTGAAAAGGAAATTCCACAATATTCTACTAAACCCAGATAATATTAATAATAATAGTATTACCGAGTAGCAAAATGTCAAGTATTCGTGAGATATCTTGATGAAGCCTCATTTCTTACTAATAAGATAACAGCTAGTGACTTATGAACTACTCAGTTCTTTAGGTTTGATAAATTTTATTCTTGAAAGGCACATGAATATTTAAATAATTTTAAATTTATATAATTAATACATATATATGAACGATTAAATAAATCATAACTATGAACAAAGATGGAAGGTATGACAGGGTGCAGTACAAATAAGGAAATTATGAATATATAAATTATGAATTTTACATCTTATAGTAAATAAGAAAAACCAACGTTAATTTCTTTGATAGACTATTGGAATATTAAAATTGCTTAGATTATAAAGTAGTTACACACATCAAAGAGATAAGAAAATAATATGAGTATTATTGAATTATTCTCTATCAATGTATAACTCTATCAAAGTATATAGTTTATAATTCAGTTATAGTTATAATCATTTAAGACTCATCTGGAACTCATGTTAATTCTTAAAAGAAATATAATTAGAATGATAAATCTATTGAATAATCTAGAATGATGAAGTATTTTCAAAATTATAGAAAATTAACGAAATCGAATTATTTAATATTCTTTTCAATTAGGCACCACTTTAATCCACGAATATAATTTACATACCAAATTTTAATAAAATCAGACGTTCCTTTTCCTGTGAATGCAATATACAAATTCGCACCTTTCCAAATTCCATAAAATGCAACCTAACTAATTTGCAACAAAATCTTGAGGAGTAAAAACTTTCTAAGACCTTTTGCTACAAGAACATTGCCCTAATTCAATCAAATTAGAATAGTTTTACAAACTCAAGGGCATTGTACAATGTGTATAATGAAGAGTATCGTTAACGGAGTGAACAGCACTCAGAGTGTCTAGTATAGCATGCAGAGTTTTAGGAGCAGAATGAATTGTATATTGATACATATACAGTAGCAGAAAATGAAATAAATTATGGAATCTATTGAATTATATGAACCATTATAATTCAACATATTTTCGAAAATGCCGTTTCTTCTTCGAATCTAGGATAATTCAATTACTGGAAAATAGGTATGTTCAACCTCTCCTATTACAGCGCATCTGGGTGATTAGTGGTGTCTTCTTGTCACAATGGAGTCCTTGGATGTACCAGTTGTATGTCCATGATATCGAATGTGATGTGATTGGAAAGAATCACATTCAGAATATCAAATATATTTTAATAAGTTCATTCCATAGCTACGAACTGTAGATTCACTGAAACGGCCACCTAACTAATAAACCCTCTCTATATACAGTGGTTAGATAAAATAGTTTCCCTTCGACTGTATGTAACCAGATGAAACTATTCAGAATTCAGAAGGCCTGTGTCAGGACTATATGTAACTTGGAAGCAAGAGTACACTCTTCTCCCTTCATCAAGGAGCTATCTATTCTGAAACTTGGAGACCTCTACAAATATCAAATATGTGTGAGGTTGTTCAGGAGCATTAATATGGTGAAGATTGTGATTTATTTAACCACCTATTAACCCATTCAGATCACCATCAGTATGTAACGCGATTTGGTTCAAATCTAATTATCCCCTTGTTTCGGAAAGCTAAGAGTCAGTCAAGTATATCATTTGTCGGTACATCTATTTGGAATACTTTACCTGAGTACATTAAGAGCGTTCAGTCACTACCGCAATTTGAAAGATATCTCTCTGAATTTTTCTTTTCATGCTACTGAATGTTCATTGGTATTATTGTTATAACTGTAGGGTATAAGGAGTTAAACTTAAACATTAGTTCATGACAGTTTTTTTCTATTACTTTCTATATCTTGCCGATAAATATTCTTAATTTATATTGGTTGCCCTAGAAGCCTTTTTTTGAGCTTAACAGGGGCCTAGAAAACCTTAATCGATTTATATCTTCTCTTCTATTTTTTGTATTAATTTTATTGTATTCTTGAATAAATTGTTTCATTGTTTCATTAGTACTTTATCTTATAAATCTCGTTTTATTATATAAATATTAAACACTAGTATAAGATCGCCGCGTGGATGCAAAACTTACCGCTTTGGGGGCTAATTCTACTCCGTCGTAACTGCGCAGAACTACACTGGGCACCTTCTCCTATTTGATTATCCCGCTGCCTAAAGGTTCGTTTTGCATGCAGCGATTGTTGCGATCCTCGTTCAGCAATGATCGCCATGAAATAGAAATACTTTGAATTAGAGTTTAGCGATAATCGCTCGTTGCAAAACGGCCCTATAAGAATATCATCGAAGTAGTACTCAGCGATAATCGCTGGGCGATGATTACTGAGCGATAATCGTCACAATCGCTGCATGCAAAACGAACCTTAACTGCAGATGTGCGGCCCCGTAGCCACGACTGAAGTATCATAACACTATTATAGCAGCTTTGGCTAACGGACGAGTGTACAGTTACTTCATTAAATGAAATATAAAATTTTATGAAATATCTTACATCTACTTTGCAAATCAATACAAACTACAACACCTATTCTTGTGTTTTGGATAATCTTCAATCTTGTTTGAGAAATGCCCCATTTTGGTTTCTAGCGTTAATTGTTCGAGATATTGCTCGAGACGCCTGATATATAGCAAATAATAGAATATCTCCTACGCTGATTTGCACTCAGGAGAGATAATCCAAAGTTATGAAGCTTTTGCCACATATTCTAAATAACACTTACTATTTTTTAAAGTCTATTGCGAGGGATAAAGCATGGAAGTTAAAGAACTTTTATTCTATATCTCAGAGAACTGTAGAGTCCATTCGTTGTATGAGCGGAAAATCCAATAAGAATTAGTCTGAACTGAGTGGAGTGTATTAGTGAAAGAAGTTAAAGAGAGTCATTATAGAGTATTATTGTTATAATATGTTACATGATAATGTTGAGGAGTTGGCACCTTCATTATATTCTTAAGAAGAGGACATGCAAACTGACTCTGCAATATATAACATGTTAGTATATTCAGAGTGGAAGTCATTTCTATTATCCCTGGAATCTTCTCTAATAACCTTTTATCTTTGCTCATTTCATGGGACTGTTTTGCTAGTCACAGTGAATCCAATAACTTCGCCTTATTTCTTGCAATATATAACTGTGTAAGGAGGCATTTATGAGGAAAATATAAGCATTATTTTCAAACTTGGAGCTTTCATATTTTAAATTATTACTTTAAACAGAAATTAAAAGCTTTAGAATATGTAAAAATTTAGCTTATATCAATTACAGATTTGTAAAAATATGATAACAATGATACGTTTCACTATTATATTCATTATTTTATATATCGTGAACAAATAAACGAAAACTTCAGTGGTATACCAACGTAAAGGATTACCGTACACTCTCTTTGCCAATTATCAAGCAATTATTATCTCGAAAGTTTTCTCGTCCATTCTATTTTGATGGTCAATTTATAATGGAGGACAAATTGAAACTTTATTTATTTTAATCAGTTAAAATTCGAGGAAATTTTATTTATTAGGCCCTTTAATTAGTCAACGTTATTCCAACATTTTAACTACTGTCACTAGAGTGGTAAAATGTATAGACAATACAAACTGAATGAACAAACGCGATTTTTTTTTCTTTCAAATAGTTTATTCCTATATAATTACTATGATTCAAAACTCACTATATCTGTATTTATTGATCTAATGGGTGAAAAATATTATTCGGAAAAAATGTAAGTCAAACATTCGGACGCTGATGAGTGTAGGTCAACATACAAAGATGTATTGGGCCTCATATACTTTTTATGACAGACTTTATGAGATATGTTCATTATACATATACAGTGTACTTACTTCATTAATTTGAAATCTCCCACTCTTGATGGTTTACTATACACCACTTCATTATAGTGGAGTTATACTGCACTATGCAAGAGAATGGTAATTATACAGGGTGACAGAAAAGTGACTTAACACTTTTGAATGTTCATTGCAAGAGATGAACATTCAAATATCAAATGAATATGAATTTTAAAATAAAATCTCGATTTTTTTTTACAATATGAAGAGTAACTTTGATTAGTGATCTACGCAAAATTCTCCATCGCTAACTAGTAACAGTGTAAAGTGATCTACAGCTCCAGATCACTTCACAAAAGTTCCAAATGATTCGAATGTAAAGTGCTCTACACCTGTAGATCACTTTTCATTACTCTCACTTCGCATTCAAACATAGTAATCTATGGCAATATCAGCGTAGATCATTATTCAGGTATCAATGTTACTCTCTCACAGAGAGCAATTGATCTACGCTAAGAATAATTTTGCAATTTGTAACGAGCCTTCTGATTGGCTAGAGCTGCTAGACATTAAGTACAGTGAGTTCTAACATTATTGGTATATTATTACAGTGCAGGATATTGAGAGTTTTATTATTACTGTACTGTAATAATTAATATTTATAATGTAAAGTTAATGTAATATATTTGTTGTAACAATGAGTAATTAATAATAAAACAATACATTATAATACTTTTTATATATATTAAAAAACAATTATTTATATTAAATTGAAGTTTAGATAATATGAACGGTGTACTTAATTGAAAACAAACCAAAATATATTTGAAATAATATTGCAGATAATTTGAATATTAAAGGTGGGTAAGAAAATAACTATCAATATTTAAAATATCGATGTAGGTAAATGATAGTAAATACAAAATGTGACAGTAAAAGTATACATATATAATAATGTTAGTACATTGAAAATAAGTCGTGTGCAATGACACTATTAGTAATTAAAACTACATTTTATTATACATCTAACGATAAATAATTGTATACTTTTTCCGAATACTAGGTTTTAATATTTTATTGAAACTTATAATAATAATTATAATTTAGTCCAATAATGTTATATTATTTTAAGTATCAAATAGTAATTATTGGTCGTTATCAATTTTTTCGATTAATAATGGTAGGTATATCAGTTGTCACTGTAAGTGTTTCTTTTTAATTCCCGCGTTAATAATTTTGGTTTATCTTCGTTGTTGGTAGCTAACGGTTACTGTGGGTTGGGGGACTAACAGGGGGAGGGGGTAGATACAATGGAGAGGTATCTTTTATGTATTTACTACTGTTTCACAAATAGAATAAGAAGGCACTGAGAAATATGATGCCTCTATTCAACTGTTTGCTTATATTTCTTTGTTGACTAATATTGAATAATGTACGACAGTATATAGAATATTAATGAAAGATCATTTTAATTTTGGCGCTAAGGTCAAGGGGGTTGAGCATGCATTGCTGTGTGTGTGCGTACATTGCTATAAGCTTCATAGTCAGTTAGGCATGTAGTAACTTGTATTTCTTCGATTTTCTATTGACGAACAAACTATTGATATTAGATTCACCTAAAATTAACTGCTTGGGAAATGGTATTTATTTCTGTAATAAATATTAACAAATTTTTAGGAGCCAAGCAATTTAATTTTATAATATAAATGAAGTATAATGTATATATTATACAGTATAACATATAAACTCCGCGCACTTTACTCAATAATTACTCGTGATTACGAAATGTATGTAAGTATACGAAGCGGGGCTGACACTGACGGGAAACTCATGAATGGGGAAAACGAACAATGCTTGAAAATGTATTAGAGTACCTAGGTAAACCGGGGTACGGTCAAGAGCCCCAGGTTTTTAATTCTTATTTACCTAGTTAAACAAATGAAGAACTACTTAGATAGAAATAACTGAGAGTTGCTAATGTAGTTTGTTGTATCCGCTAGTTTGTTGTACTGTACATTTCATGATTGTTTAGTGCCCTGGCAAGGGGGTATATACATATATTTATGTTAATCAGTAATATGAACTACAAAAGTGTCAATAAGGAATAAATAATATAGGTAAATAAGGATTAAAAAACAGTGGGGTCTTATAACCGGGGGGGGGGGGGGGGGCTCATGACCTAACTAGTTACACTAGTTACAAGGTTACCGCACTAGTAACCTAACAAAGTTACCGCACAAGTTTTCTAACAAGGTTGAAACACACATACTGTTTTTATTTGATGAATATAATTATCAGTATTAAGGAATATAATAAGTCATAATTAGCTCTAAATTTATTTATGAATAGTTTATATATTTATTACTATAAATAAACAAATAAGTAATCTAATCATTTCCCCTTCGGTCTATTGGTGATACTTAAGTAAGTAGTGTCTCAGATGATTGACAGATGATTGACAGTGGTACAACCAGTGACATAAGTCAGGCAGCCAGTGGAAGTGACTGTTCACTTCACATGAATGACCAATGATTACAACACTAAATTATATTATAAGTGAATACAAATCTATTTGTATAATGTTGTAAATAAAATATCAGCTTATAAAAAAATGTTAGCATGTAGTTAACTAGAAGATAATTTCTATCTGTGTAATCACTCCTTCTCTCCTCAACCTCCCCCCTCCCCTGAGTTACTAGTTACACCTCTCCTCACCCTCTACCCCGCCCCGCCCCCAAATCACAAAGTACCTTCCTGAATGATTACGTGAAACTGTATAGAAAACCTTCTTATGTGTAAGATAAAAACGTTGCTGAATTATTTATTCCTTTTTTACTTACATACAGTTATTGATCTTACAATGTATCATAAAATGAATTATTTTATTACTAGGTTCTGATTTTAACTTATCATTTCACCATCGCAGATTGCAGGTTATACTTTAGGCGGCATTAATTTATTTGTAATCTTGATTGGTACTTGCATAACTCAAAAAGGTTCACACAGAGAACGGTTTTGTTAAATTTACAAAACGTATTTTGTCGATAACATTTGGTTATGGTAATGGGAAAATTTTGTTATATTAACCATCAATTCAGTTAAATCAGCAATAAAATATTGTTCAAAGATTTCTTCACTACAACAAAATATTTCTTTAAGTTAACAGTACAATTTTTGTAATGGAATATTGTTAAGGTTACTAAAAAAGTTTTGTTCATATTAACTTAAATATTGCTATGATAACAATATAATATTGTTAAATGTTTTTTTATTTATAACAAAATGTTTTTGTTGTAGTAACTTGAAAATTTTAGTTAAAATATAACATTGTTGTTAACAAAATACCTTTGTCTTTATAAATAATAATTTTGCTACAATAATATTATATTTTTGTTGATATATTTTTTACTATTAACAATATTATATTGTCATTAGTAATAATTATCTGCCATTTCTTTTTGTTATTAGGCTCCATATAAATTTTTAGTTACCACAATATGTATTCATTGTTCGTACAGAATCAATATATATATAAATTTATACGTGTTTCTTGAGTGCTATTTTGCATCGATATTCCCACGTATGTCCCACGCGTGATGTCCCTCGTCTGTTTTACGCGGGAAATAGTTATGCATTTAGTCTTGGGTCAAATCTTAATGGTAAAAATATTGATACATATTACAGCAAGTTCATTCTCAAGCCTTTTTTACGTATCATAACTACGTAAGTAATGATACACATTATGTAGGTATCTATGTAGGTATTGATTAATAAAACCTAGTAAGAAACTAGGTAGGTTACCGTAGGTAGGTGGGAATTGATAAATATTAATAGATAGCTATTTTAAAAATATTAAATTAAAATTTTCTATTGCTTGTCATTATAAAAAAGAAAAGATACGGTATCAATAGAATATTAAATAATATTTATCTATAATTTCTTTAAATGGCTTGCATGTTTTCATATTGGTTATAGTTCATTCCAATCCTACTTCTACCATGTCCAGAATGGCTGAGAGGTTAGCGCCGCAGACTTGAGATTGGAGATCGTCGGTTCGAGTCCTGAATGTACCACTTCATTTATATGTTCATTTATTCCCATTTAATTTGTGTATAACAACATGTGACATTAATCTAATTGATATGCAGCCAAATTTACATATACACCATATGCAATAATATTAGAAATACTAAATAAAACAGCATAATCTATTTTATCGGTTAAAATAACAAGATGGTTTTGTTGCTACAAAAAATTATTTGTGTTACTTTAAATATACTTTTTGTTGACATAACAAAATACATTTTTTGAAGTAACAGTATTGTAGTGTTACTATAACTAATAAGCTCTAGTTACTGTTACCTTAAAATATTTAGTGTAACTATAACAAAAAAACCTTAACAAAAATATATATTTACTGTAACAAAATTATTTTGATGGCTCTTAGCTGACTAACTTATTTTGTTGATACAACCAAAAACCTACTTTTTTTTGTTGTATCAACAAAACCGTTCTCTGTGTGTTTCAATCAAATTGCCTGAAATTTTTTTGAGCAGTTCCCCCCTTATAATATGTCAGTTAGTTAGTAAAATAGCCTGGGCACCAAATATATTGAGTGAAGTAAAGCACTCATATTTTTTTCTATTTCATTAACTTAAAAATAAGAGAGAAGAGAGCAAATGGGTTATTATAATTTTTTAAATATCCCATGATATGTACTCGATGCCTAGTGTTATTTATTTTAACTTATAAGTTACAAAAAATAATACATTTTGTAACTTATAAATTACAAAGATAATTCTCTATTATTTTATTAATAAGAAATCTTCAACATAATAATTACATTATTTATAGTAATATAACCGAGAACAGAGAGCATTTCCTAGTATAGTATAAACTACCTAGTTATGTTATAAAAAAATCACTTTCCAAGTTTCCGAGTACTATGGGCGTTCAAACATTGCAACGTTTCCTATAAATTTTAACTAAAAGACTGTAAGTTACTAAGTACCAAGTTACTAAGGTATAGCCGTATAGGGGAAACAACAAAATAAATCATATCTATCTATAGGGTAAGTTCCGAGTTATCGACTGGTTCCAGATTTACGAAAAAGTAAAAAAGGTTAATATGAGACTTAAATAATAATTAGAATAATTTTTCACGTGCTCGAAAATGTGAAACCGTTCGATAACTCGGAACTTATCCTAATTAATCAGTTACCTAAAGTGTAAATAACTAATCAATATTCTTAGTGAATTCAATCAATCATATTATCTAATAAGGTCATCAGCATAAAAAATACTCAATACATCTATCACAAATCTTCAGTCAAATATTAGTCACAATAAAAAAAAACATAAAAAGTCACAATAACTCATATTATCCATACAATGTGAAAATTCGATTTTAATATTTCAATAATGTGATATTTTACAACGACAGAAAGTGGTCAAAATGCATGAATAAACAAATGATAGTTCAGCATTATTATATAATTTGGTTATAACAATAATTTACAGATCTATCAGTTGTCATGTTTTAGGTTCTCTTTGCAGTTCTAGGCTCATTAATTTGTTAAACATTGCGATAGGGAGCGACTGATAGACTGATAGAGGGGGGGGGGGGTGGATGGGTGACAGGGTGTGTGAACGTGATATTGGGGGAAATAATTTGGCGGTAAATTATTACAGAAAGAAAATCAATATATTTAACTGTATACTTCTATTTCTTACTAAACTGATAATTTATTTACCAATAAATACAACTCATTCGTGTTAACATATAATGTAATTTTAGTGTATTAGTTTCTGGCCATTCAAAGCTTGAATGTTTGTATGTAGGTTTGCTCTCGCACGGTCACTTGTGGTGGACTTTCGTGTTAATTAGTAAACCACTGTCTATCATATTCAAGATTTAAAACACTGATTGACTATTGAAGAAAATTTATATCTTATGACTTAGGTAGTATACTCTTGATAATAATTAAATGAATAATTTGTTTAATTTCAAATAATGTCCATTTATAGCGCTTCAAATATTGTAAATATATAGAAGTTCAAATTATTTTAGGCAATGGATGTTTATAGAAAAGTACACAGTATGAAATGTAGTTGAGTAGTTAGTTACTAGCTAGGACTGCTAGGTACATAGAAACATTATTTTTGGATAGTATAAATTACTTTGCAACATTAGTTCGTTGATTACTAGACAGGTACATAGATACTATAGTCAGGTACTTAATTATAAGTTATTCGCCTACATACACCAATTGTGTTATTATTAGGTACCTAGAAACACTACTTGGTTAATTATTAATTAGGTACCTAGATATTATAGTTTGGCTATGAGCTGAGTACCTAAGGTTAGGTATCTAGATACACTTGTTGAGTTATTACAAATTGAATTAGATAATTAGATACACAAGATGGTTACTCATGAGTTATTTATTTATTTTCATTTATAAGCTACCAAGATACACTACCTAGTTAGGTAGTTAAAAGTTAGCGCACTAACTAGTTGTGAGTGGTGTTGTATTCACATAAGAAAACATGTTATTAAGTACTAGAAATATCACATGATTTGCGAATATCACCTGTACTTGATTTATTGTGAACAAATTAGTTATTATTAGGAAAGAAATAAGTTTTAATCAATGATATTATTGTAAGATAGTAGAGGTGGTAGTGAGTTGTATGGTGAGCTGAATCATGAGTGGTGAGTTGTATGGTGAGCTGTATCATGAGTGGTGAGTTGTATGGTGTGTTGCATGGTGAGTTGTGAATTGTATGGTGTGTTGCATGGTGAGTGGTGAGTTTTATGGTGAGTTGCATGTGACTAGTTTAATACAGTGTGACTAGTTAAATAGACTACAGTGTGACTAGTTAGGTTATCTTCAGGGTGAATTTAGATACAGTGTGTTTAGTGCATGTCACTCCCTATGCGTCTGGGTTAATTCTCCGTTGCGTCAGAAAGACGCTCATGCACCCTGCTCTGGCCATGTGGTCATGCGTCTGCGTCCAACAGACGCTCTTATGCGGGGAGGAGCCTGTGTGCTGGCTATTATTTAATATACCCCCCCCCCTCACCTTCCCTATCTTACCAAAACTTTCATACTGATTGAACTTTTATAGCATATGAGTTATAGGGAAACATTATCAAAATTATGAATTGATATCATTCATCAATAATTATTATGAATAATAACCTTAATCCACCTTAATGCTTTTTATAAAATGTCAATATAAACACTGGTTTCTACATTCTTACAAAATAAAACCGCGCAAAGAACACGCGTTATACACTGAATACCGCCAAGATATTTTTATGCCGAAGTAATATGTTATCATGGGGTGTAGGTTATAAGAGCCCCTCCCCCCCCCCCTCAACTGGTCATGAGCCCCCCCCCTTGTTTTTGTAATCCTTATTTACCTATATTAATCAATCCTTATTGACACTTTTGTAGTTCATTACTGATTAAACATAAAATATATGTATATGTAACCCCCCTGCCAGGTCATTAAACAATCATGAAGTGTGCAGTACAACAAAATAGCGGTACAACAAGCTACATTAGCAACTTTCAGTTTTTTCTATTTAAGTAGTTCTTCATTTGTTTAACTAGGTAAATAAGAATTAAAAAACAGGGAGGGGGGCTTATGACCTAGGGGGCTCATGACCGGGGGAGGGGGGGGGGCTATTGAACGTACTCCGTTATCTTGAGCTCTAAGGTAAAC
>CANNZV010002944.1:0-27001 GCA_947561585.1 Caprella mutica
CTAACTACTGCAATTAATACTAACTACTGCAATTAATACTAACTACTGCAATTAACACTAACTACTGCAATTAATACTAACTACTGCAATTAATACTAACTATTGCATTTAATATTAACTATTGCAATTAATACTAACTATTGTAATTAATACTAACTATTGCAATTAATACTAACTATTGTAATTAATACTAACTATTGCAATTAATACTAACTATTGTAATTAATACTAACTATTGTAATTAATACTAACTATTGCAATTAATACTAACTATTGCAATTAATACTAACTATTACAAATAATACTAACTACTGTAATTAATACTAACTATTGCAATTAATACTAACTATTGTAATTAATACTAACTATTGCAATTAATACTAACTATTGCAATTAATACTAACTATTACAATTAATACTAACTACTGTAATTAATACTAACTATTGCAATTAATACTAACTATTGTAATTAATACTTACTATTGCAATTAATACTAACTATTACAATTAATACTAACTATTACAATTAATACTAACTATTGCAATTAATACTAACTATTACAATTAATACTAACTATTGCAATTAATACTAACTATTACAATTAATACTAACTATTACAATTAATACTAACTATTGCAATTAATACTAACTATTGCAATTAATACTAACTATTACAATTAATACTAACTATTACAATTAATACTAACTATTGCAATTAATACTAACTATTACAATTAATACTAACTATTGCAATTAATACTAACTATTACAATTAATACTAACTATTGCAATTAATACTAACTATTGTAATTAATACTAACTATTGCAATTAATACTAACTATTACAAATAATACTAACTATTGTAATTAATACTAACTATTGCAATTAATACTAACTATTGCAATTAATACTAACTATTGCAATTAATACTAACTATTACAATTAATACTAACTATTGCAATTAATACTAACTATTGCAATTAATACTAACTATTGTAATTAATACTTACTATTGCAATTAATACTAACTATTACAATTAATACTGACTTTTGTAATTAATACTAACTATTGCAATTAATACTAACTATAGCAATTAATACTAACTATTGCAATTAATACTAACTATTGCAATTAATACTAACTATAGCAATTAATACTACCTATTGCAATTAATACTAACTATTGCAATTAATACTAACTATTGCAATTAATACTAACTATTACAATTAATACTAACTATTGCAATTAATACTAACTATTGCAATTAATACTAACTATTGTAATTAATACTTACTATTGCAATTAATACTAACTATTACAATTAATACTGACTTTTGTAATTAATACTAACTACTGCAATTAATACTAACTATAGCAATTAATACTAACTATTGCAATTAATACTAACTATTGCAATTAATACTAACTATAGCAATTAATACTACCTATTGCAATTAATACTAACTATTGCAATTAATACTAACTATTGCAATTAATACTAACTATTACAATTAATACTAACTATTGCAATTAATACTAACTATTGCAATTAATACTAACTATTGTAATTAATACTTACTATTGCAATTAATACTAACTATTACAATTAATACTGACTTTTGTAATTAATACTAACTATTGCAATTAATACTAACTATTGCAATTAATACTAACTATTACAATTAATACTAACTATTGCAATTAATACTAACTACTGCAATTAATACTAACTACTGCAATTAATACTAACTACTGCAATTAATACTAACTACTGCAATTAATACTAACTACTGCAATTAATACTAACTATTGCATTTAATATTAACTATTGCAATTAATACTAACTATAGCAATTAATACTAACTATTGCAATTAATACTAACTATATCAATTAATACTAACTATTGCAATTAATACTAACTATTGTAATTAATACTAACTACTGCAATTAATACTAACTGTTGCAATTAATACTAACTATTGCAATTAATACTAACTATAGCAATTAATACTAACTATTGCAATTAATACTAACTATTGCAATTATTACTAACTATTGCAATTAATACTAACTTTTGCAATTATTAATAACTATTGCAACTATTGATTTTTGTTTGGGTTAAGAAACCCTCACCTTCTGGTAGAGATACCAAAACTTTCATTAACAGTCAGCATCGACTTGAAGACTTTTGTGATAAGTTACTTAATTTGACAGTGGTTGATCTGCTGCAGGGGCATGGGCAGACGTGACTGTACCATGTGTTGTATCTTTATCATTTGCTGTCTCTTAACTGTACCTACTGCCTGGTTTTTTTTTTTACTAATCATCTGTCTGCTGTCTGCCTGTCACCTGTTGTACCTGTCTGCTATCTACCTGTCACCTGTTGTACCTGTCTGCTATCTACCTGTCACCTGTTGTACCTGTCTGCTATCTACCTGTCACCTGTTGTACCTGTCTGCTGCCTACCTGTCACCTGTTGTACCTGTCTGCTGCCTACCAGTCAACTGCTGTCACCTACTGTTTGTTCTTATTTTTCTGTAAGATTTTCTATATTTTTAATCTTTTATATAGCTCAATTGTATGTCACACCATTTTTTGTAAAGTTTTGTATATGATGAATACGCATCGATTTATGCTCTTAATTTGCATTGCCTGCGACTAGCCTGGCGTTTGTTTGTTGTCAACTTTATACTAATTTTTCATTATGGTACTGATTGATAACAATCTGCTCGACATTGACCCTGATGATAATTTAATTAATGGTTATCTTGATTCTCTCAATGCTCCCCATCAGTCTACTTATTATTCCATTGATAATTTTAATCAGAGATTCGATGACCGGTTAAATTGTCTTTCTCTTTGTAACTATAACATCCGTAGCTTCAATTCTAATCATGAAGTATTTTCTGGATTTTTGAATTCTTTAAAATTGAGGTTTAATGTGATTGTACTCACCGAGACTAGATTCATGGGGGGTGATGGGAGGAGCATGGATGGATATGTGGGTTGTCACAGTGGGAGGGGAGTGGGCAGAGGGGGTGGGGTTTCAATCTATGCTCATAACCAATTAGCTGTCAGTAAATTAGATCACCTATCCTTAGTGGAGGACGATATAGAGTCATGCTGTGCAAGTATATCCTATAAAAATCGTTCATATAGTATAGTTGCCATATATCGCCCTCCAAATGGGTCACTTGTTCGTTTCACCGATTGTATTTTGCGCATATTGAACGATCCTGCAGTGCGTTTAGGTTTGGGGGAGGTATTGCTAGTGGGTGACTTCAATATAAACTTGATTGGGTATGAAAGCTCTTGCACTGATATGAGAAATTTTGTTCATAGTCTGTTCTCACTTAACTTTTTACCTACAATTAGTAAACCCACGAGATTTCCTTGTGGAGATCAGATGGGTCAACCCTCCCTTCTTGATCATATATGGTATAATAGACTTAATGTTGTAGATTCTGGTATATTGCTCTTTAATTGTACTGACCATCTACCTACATTTTTTATCATCAAAGATTTCCAACTAGACAGTGATAATTTGATTAGGGTTGAGTTTCGTGATCATTCTGTAGACAATTTGAATAGGTTTAGGGATGGGTGTGGAGGATTGGATTGGAGTTGTCTTGTTGGTGATGTAAACGCAGATTTTGTTTTGTTCTATGGAGTTATTAACGAACTATATTGCAAGTGTTTTCCTATAAAAGTAAAGTATGTGTCGCAAAAGAGACTTAACAAACCATGGTTGACTTCAGCTATTTTAAAATCCATTAAAACTAAATCTGCGTATTTCAAGGCTGCGAAACTTAATTTGATCTCAGATTCATTCTATAAATCATATAAAAATAGACTTGTTAATACTATAAGGAAAGCTAAAAAGAGGTACCATATGGATGCATTTAATAATTGTAAAAATAATTTAAAATCAACTTGGAATTTGATAAATAATTTAATCATGAGTAAGAAATCGAAAAAAGTTGTATCTTCAATAATTATTGATGATAATGAAGTAACAGACATTCGTAACATTGCCGAATCCTTTAATAAGTACTTTAGTAATATTGGCTCTGAACTAAACTCTAATATAGTGGAGACTGTCCAGGACCCCACTAATAACATATCATTTAATCTGCCTACCTCTTTTTTTCTATCACCTGTATCTGACTCTGAAATTGTAAATTTGGTATCTAAACTTAAGAATTCTCATTACGGTCTTAATAACATTCCTACAAGGACTTTTAAATTTGTAGTTGAGCATCTGGCGAACCCATTATCAAAAATTATAAATAATTCTTTTATCTGTGGAACCTTCCCGGACAGTCTTAAGAGAGCAGTAGTAATTCCAGTTCACAAATCAGGTTCTGATTCTGAAATGAATAATTATAGGCCTATTTCTACTCTGCCCCTTTTGAGTAAAATTATTGAGAAATGTATGGCTAGTAGACTGACTAAATTTTTGACAGATTTCAGTATAATTAGTCCATATCAATTTGGATTTCAAAAAAGTAAAAATACAACAGATGCTATTTTGAGTCTGGTTGAATATATTTATGCCGAGTTAAATGCTAAAAGACATGTCCTGGGAGTTTCCATTGATCTGAGAAAGGCCTTTGACACCGTAAACCATGACATTCTTTTGAGTAAACTTTCCAAATACGGTGTCAGAGGAATTGCACTCTCTTGGTTCCGTAGTTATCTGTGTGAGAGAACGCAATGTGTTAAGGTTGGTTCTGTTATATCTAATGATTGTCCAATATCTTGCGGTGTACCACAGGGAAGTGTTCTTGGACCTCTCTTGTTTTTATTATTCATAAACGACTTACCTAAAATTTCAGATGACTTGCATTTCACTCTCTTTGCAGACGATACAACAATAGCATGCAGCGATTCCGATTATCATTCACTTTTCTATAGATCTAATGAAAATCTTTCTACGTTATTTAATTGGACCATCATTAATAAGTTATCTCTGAACACTAACAAAACCACCGCCTTATTATTTACCAACCGTACTCATGATATTATTTCTCCCATGTTGCTGACTATAGGTAATTCTAGGATTGATTTCGATGAGAATATAAAATTCCTTGGTATACATCTGGATAACCACTTAAATTTCTCTCACCATATTCAATATATTTGTTCTAAACTTTCCAAGACAACAGGAATACTTTATAGAATATGCAGTTTCATTCCAGAGAGCGTTCTAATTGGTCTATATTATGCATTTGTTTATCCCTATCTGCTGTATGGTATTCTTATCTGGGGTGATGCTCCTGCTGTTCATCTCAACTCCCTAATTTTAATTCAGAAAAAAATTATTAGAATCATAACATCCTCTGAGTACCTGGCTGCTACTAGGCCTCTTTTTCTTAAAACTAAAATTTTACGTATTCCAGAAATTTATAAACTTGCACTAGGAATTCACATGTACTTGCAGCACAGTTCTGGAAATTTGTCTTATGCTTCTCACAACTATAGTACCAGATCTCGTAATAATGCACTCCCAACTTTCCAAAGACTATCAAAATGTCAAAAATCATTAACATTCAATGGACCTAAACTCTGGAATACCATACCGCAGACCATACGCACCAGCAATTCTATTCATATTTTCAAGAAAAAATATAAGACTTATTTATTAAATGAATACGCTACGTAATCCTGTAGTCTTTCTTTATTTTTTTTTTTCTCATATTTTTAATACATTTAATAGTTTCATCACTTGTCCTAAATATTTTCTCTGCTATAAATATCTGTAATAACTTTTAATCCTCCTCATATACATTTAATTTTTTTTTTAATTTTTACTTTGCCTGAAAAGTTCAATTCAGAACTTCATATAGGCTTGAATGAATGTATTATTCTTTTTCTGTTCAATAAAGTTTATTATTATTATTATTATTATTAATTAATACTAACTATTGTAATTAATGCTAACTATTACAATTAATACTAACTATTGTAATTAATACTAACTACTGCAATTAATACTAACTATTGCAATTAATACTACCTATTGCAATTAATACTAACTATTGCAATTAATACTAACTTTGCAATTAATACTAACTATAGCAATTAATACTAACTATTGCAATTAATACTAACTATTGTAATCAATACTAACTATTGCAATTAATACTAACTATTGCAATTAATACTAACTACTGTAATTAATACTAACTATTGCAATTATTACTAACTTTGCAATTAATACTAACTATTGCAATTAATACTAACTATTGCAATTAATACTAACTATTTCAATTAATACTAACTATTGCAATTAATACTAACTATTGCAATTAATACTAACTATTGCAATTAATACTAACTATTGCAATTAATACTAACTATTACAATTAATACTAACTATTGCAATTAATACTAACTATTGCAATTAATACTAACTATTGCAATTAATACTAACTATTGCAATTAATACTAACTATTGCAATTAATACTAACTATTGCAATTAATACTAACTGTTGCAATTAATACTAACTATAGCAATTAATACTAACTATTGCATTTAATATTAACTATTGCAATTAATACTAACTATAGCAATTAATACTAACTATTGCAATTAATACTAACTATTGCAATTAGTACTAACTATTGCAATTAATACTAACTATTACAATTAATACTAACTATTGCAATTAATACTAACTATTGCAATTAATACTAACTATTGCAATTAATACTAACTGTTGCAATTAATACTAACTATTGCATTTAATATTAACTATTGCAATTAATACTAACTATTGCAATTAATACTAACTATAGCAATTAATACTAACTATTACAATTAATACTAACTATTGCAATTAATACTAACTATTGCAATTAATACTAACTATTGCAATTAATACTAACTATTGCAACTAATACTAACTATAGCAATTAATACTAACTATTGCAATTAATACTAACTATTGCAATTAATACTAAGTATAGCAATTAATACTAACTATTTGAATTAATACTAACTATTGCAATTAATACTAACTATAGCAATTAATACTAACTATTACAATTAATACTAACTATTGCAATTAATACTAACTATTGCAATTAATACTAACTATTGCAATTAATACTAACTATTGCAATTAATACTAACTATAGCAATTAATACTAACTATTGCATTTAATATTAACTATTGCAATTAATACTAACTATAGCAATTAATACTAACTATTGCAATTAATACTAACTATTGCAATTAATACTAACTATTACAATTAATACTAACTATTGCAATTAATACTAACTATTGCAATTAATACTAACTATTGCAATTAATACTAACTATTGCAATTAATACTAAAAGTTGCAATTAATACTAACTATAGCAATTAATACTAACTATTGCAATTAATACTAACTACTGCAATTAATACTAACTATTGTAATTAATACTAACTACTGCAATTAATACTAACTACTGCAATTAATACTAACTACTGCAATTAACACTAACTACTGCAATTAATACTAACTACTGCAATTAATACTAACTATTGCATTTAATATTAACTATTGCAATTAATACTAACTATTGTAATTAATACTAACTATTGCAATTAATACTAACTATTGTAATTAATACTAACTATTGCAATTAATACTAACTATTGTAATTAATACTAACTATTGCAATTAATACTAACTATTGCAATTAATACTAACTATTACAAATAATACTAACTACTGTAATTAATACTAACTATTGCAATTAATACTAACTTTTGTAATTAATACTAACTATTGCAATTAATACTAACTATTGCAATTAATACTAACTATTACAATTAATACTAACTACTGTAATTAATACTAACTATTGCAATTAATACTAACTATTGTAATTAATACTTACTATTGCAATTAATACTAACTATTACAATTAATACTAACTATTACAATTAATACTAACTATTGCAATTAATACTAACTATTACAATTAATACTAACTATTGCAATTAATACTAACTATTACAATTAATACTAACTATTACAATTAATACTAACTATTGCAATTAATACTAACTATTGCAATTAATACTAACTATTACAATTAATACTAACTATTACAATTAATACTAACTATTGCAATTAATACTAACTATTACAATTAACACTAACTATTGCAATTAATACTAACTATTACAATTAATACTAACTATTGCAATTAATACTAACTATTGTAATTAATACTAACTATTGCAATTAATACTAACTATTACAAATAATACTAACTATTGTAATTAATACTAACTATTGCAATTAATACTAACTTTTGCAATTAATACTAACTATTGCAATTAATACTAACTATTACAATTAATACTAACTATTGCAATTAATACTAACTATTGCAATTAATACTAACTATTGTAATTAATACTTACTATTGCAATTAATACTAACTATTACAATTAATACTGACTTTTGTAATTAATACTAACTATTGCAATTAATACTAACTATAGCAATTAATACTAACTATTGCAATTAATACTAACTATTGCAATTAATACTAACTATAGCAATTAATACTACCTATTGCAATTAATACTAACTATTGCAATTAATACTAACTATTGCAATTAATACTAACTATTACAATTAATACTAACTATTGCAATTAATACTAACTATTGCAATTAATACTAACTATTGTAATTAATACTTACTATTGCAATTAATACTAACTATTACAATTAATACTGACTTTTGTAATTAATACTAACTACTGCAATTAATACTAACTATAGCAATTAATACTAACTATTGCAATTAATACTAACTATTGCAATTAATACTAACTATAGCAATTAATACTACCTATTGCAATTAATACTAACTATTGCAATTAATACTAACTATTGCAATTAATACTAACTATTACAATTAATACTAACTATTGCAATTAATACTAACTATTGCAATTAATACTAACTATTGTAATTAATACTTACTATTGCAATTAATACTAACTATTACAATTAATACTGACTTTTGTAATTAATACTAACTATTGCAATTAATACTAACTATTGCAATTAATACTAACTATTACAATCAATACTAACTATTGCAATTAATACTAACTACTGCAATTAATACTAACTACTGCAATTAATACTAACTACTGCAATTAATACTAACTACTGCAATTAATACTAACTACTGCAATTAATACTAACTATTGCATTTAATATTAACTATTGCAATTAATACTAACTATAGCAATTAATACTAACTATTGCAATTAATACTAACTATATCAATTAATACTAACTATTGCAATTAATACTAACTATTGTAATTAATACTAACTACTGCAATTAATACTAACTGTTGCAATTAATACTAACTATTGCGATTAATACTAACTATAGCAATTAATACTAACTATTGCAATTAATACTAACTATTGCAATTATTACTAACTATTGCAATTAATACTAACTTTTGCAATTATTACTAACTATTGCAATTAATACTAACTATTGTAATTAATGCTAACTATTACAATTAATACTAACTATTGTAATTAATACTAACTACTGCAATTAATACTAACTATTGCAATTAATACTACCTATTGCAATTAATACTAACTATTGCAATTAATACTAACTTTGCAATTAATACTAACTATAGCAATTAATACTAACTATTGCAATTAATACTAACTATTGTAATCAATACTAACTATTGCAATTAATACTAACTATTGCAATTAATACTAACTACTGTAATTAATACTAACTATTGCAATTATTACTAACTTTGCAATTAATACTAACTATTGCAATTAATACTAACTATTGCAATTAATACTAACTACTGTAATTAATACTAACTATTGCAATTAATACTAACTTTGCAATTAATACTAACTTTTGCAATTAATACTAACTATATCAATTAATACTAACTTTTGCAATTAATACTAACTATATCAATTAATACTAACTATTGCAATTAATACTAACTATTGTAATTAATACTAACTACTGCAATTAATACTAACTGTTGCAATTAATACTAACTATTGCAATTAATACTAACTATAGCAATTAATACTAACTATTGCAATTAATACTAACTATTGCAATTATTACTAACTATTGCAATTAATACTAACTTTTGCAATTATTACTAACTATTGCAATTAATACTAACTATTGTAATTAATGCTAACTATAGCAATTAATACTAACTATAGCAATTAATACTAACTACTGCAATTAATACTAACTACTGCAATTAATACTAACTATTGCAATTAATACTAACTATAGCAATTAATACTAACTATTGCAATTAATACTAACTATTGCAATTAATACTAACTATTGCAATTAATACTAACTATTGCAATTAATACTAACTATAGCAATTATTACTAACTATAGCAATTAATACTAACTATTGCAATTAATACTAACTATAGCAATTAATACTAACTATTGCAATTAATACTAACTATTGCAATTAATACTAACTATAGCAATTAATACTAACTATTGCAATTAATACTAACTATTGCAATTATTACTAACTATTGCAATTAATACTAACTACTGCAATTAATACTAACTACTGCAATTAATACTAACTACTGCAATTAATACTAACTACTGCAATTAATACTAACTATTACAATTAATACTAACTATTGCAATTATTACTAACTATTGCAATTAATACTAACTATTGCAATTAATACTAACTATTGTAATTAATACTAACTACTGCAATTAATACTAACTACTGCAATTAATACTAACTATTGCAATTAATACTAACTACTGCAATTAATACTAACTACTGCAATTAATACTAACTACTGCAATTAATACTAACTACTGCAATTAATACTAACTACTGCAATTAATACTAACTACTGCAATTAATACTAACTATTGCATTTAATACTAACTATTGCAATTAATACTAACTATTGCAATTAATACTAACTATTGCAATTAATACTAACTATTGCAATTAATACTAACTATTGTAATTAATACTAACTACTGCAATTAATACTAACTTTGCAATTAATACTAACTATAGCAATTAATACTAACTACTGCAATTAATACTAACTATTGCATTTAATATTAACTATTGCAATTAATACTAACTATATCAATTAATACTAACTATTGCAATTAATACTAACTATTGTAATTAATACTAACTACTGCAATTAATACTAACTATTGCAATTAATACTAACTATTGTAATTAATACTAACTACTGCAATTAATACTAACTATTGCAATTAATACTAACTATTGTAATTAATACTAACTATTGCAATTAATACTAACTACTGCAATTAATACTAACTACTGCAATTAATACCAACTATTGCAATTAATACTAACTATTGCAATTAATACTAACTACTGCAATTAATACTAACTATTGCAATTATTACTAACTTTGCAATTAATACTAACTATTGCAATTATTACTAACTTTGCAATTAATACTAACTATTGCAATTATTACTAACTTTGCAATTAATACTAACTATTGCAATTAATACTAATTATTGCAATTAATACTAACTATCGCAATTAATACTAATTATTGCAATTATTACTAACTATTGCAATTAATACTAACTATTGCAATTAATACTAACTATTGCAATTATTACTAACTATTGCAATTAATACTAACTATAGCAATTAATACTAACTTTGCAATTATTACTAACTATTGCAATTAATACTAACTATTGCAATTAATACTAATTATTGCAATTATTACTAACTATTGTAATTAATACTAACTATTGCAATTAATACTAACTATTGCAATTATTACTAACTATTGCAATTAATACTAACTATAGCAATTAATACTAACTTTGCAATTAATACTAACTACTGCAATTAATACTAACTATTGCAATTATTACTAACTACTGCAATTAATACTAACTATTGCAATTATTACTAACTTTGCAATTAATACTAACTACTGCAATTAATACTAACTATTGCAATTATTACTAACTTTGCAATTAATACTAACTACTGCAATTAATACTAACTATTGCAATTATTACTAACTTTGCAATTAATACTAACTATTGCAATTATTACTAACTTTGCAATTATTACTAACTTTGCAATTAATACTAACTATTACAATTAATACTAACTACTGCAATTAATACTAACTACTGCAATTAATACTAACTATTGCAATTATTACTAACTTTGCAATTAATACTAACTATTGTAATTAATACTTACTATTGCAATTATTACTAACTTTGCAATTAATACTAACTATTGTAATTAATACTTACTATTGCAATTAATGCTAACTATTGCAATTATTACTAACTTTGCAATTATTACTAACTTTGCAATTATTACTAACTTTGCAATTAATACTAACTATTGCAATTAATACTAACTATTGCAATTAATACTACCTATTGCAATTAATACTAACTATTGCAATTATTACTAACTTTGCAATTAATACTAACTATTGCAATTAATACTAACTATTGCAATTATTACTAACTTTGCAATTATTACTAACTTTGCAATTAATACTAACTATTGCAATTAATACTAACTTTGCAATTATTACTAACTTTGCAATTAATACTAACTATTGCAATTAATACTAACTATTGCAATTAATACTACCTATTGCAATTAATACTAACTATTGCAATTATTACTAACTTTGCAATTAATACTAACTATTGCAATTAATACTAACTATTGCAATTAATACTAACTATTGCAATTAATACTAACTATTGCAATTATTACTAACTTTGCAATTAATACTAACTATTACAATTAATACTAACTATTGCAATTATTACTAACTTTGCAATTATTACTAACTTTGCAATTAATACTAACTATTGCAATTAATACTAACTATTGCAATTAATACTACCTATTGCAATTAATACTAACTATTGCAATTATTACTAACTTTGCAATTATTACTAACTTTGCAATTAATACTAACTATTGCAATTAATACTAACTATTACAATTAATACTAACTATTGCAATTATTACTAACTTTGCAATTATTACTAACTTTGCAATTAATACTAACTATTGCAATTAATACTAACTATTGCAATTATTACTAACTTTGCAATTATTACTAACTTTGCAATTAATACTAACTATTGCAATTATTACTAACTTTGCAATTATTACTAACTTTGCAATTAATACTAACTATTGCAATTAATCTAACTATTGCAATTATTACTAACTTTGCAATTATTACTAACTTTGCAATTAATACTAACTATTGCAATTAATACTAACTATTACAATTAATACTAACTATTGCAATTATTACTAACTTTGCAATTATTACTAACTTTGCAATTAATACTAACTATTGCAATTAATACTAACTATTGCAATTAATACTACCTATTGCAATTAATACTAACTATTGCAATTATTACTAACTTTGCAATTAATACTAACTATTGCAATTAATACTAACTATTGCAATTATTACTAACTTTGCAATTATTACTAACTTTGCAATTAATACTAACTATTGCAATTAATACTAACTATTGCAATTAATACTACCTATTGCAATTAATACTAACTATTGCAATTATTACTAACTTTGCAATTAATACTAACTATTGCAATTAATACTAACTATTGCAATTAATACTAACTATTGCAATTAATACTAACTATTGCAATTATTACTAACTTTGCAATTAATACTAACTATTACAATTAATACTAACTATTGCAATTATTACTAACTTTGCAATTATTACTAACTTTGCAATTAATACTAACTATTGCAATTAATACTAACTATTGCAATTAATACTACCTATTGCAATTAATACTAACTATTGCAATTATTACTAACTTTGCAATTAATACTAACTATTGCAATTAATACTAACTATTGCAATTAATACTAACTATTGCAATTAATACTAACTATTGCAATTATTACTAACTTTGCAATTAATACTAACTATTACAATTAATACTAACTATTACAATTAATACTGATTTACAAATAATTATTACCATTAATTTCATCTGCAGGTGAATCTACGGCAGGAAAAACGTCTCTCATACAAACGCTAATAGATCCAAGTCTTTTTCCTAAGAATTATAAAATGGTGAGTAGAATCACATCCTCTAATAGCATGACGTCACATTAGTACCTATAAAAATATGACGTTATATTAGTACCTATAAAAGTATGACGTCATATTAGTACCTATAAAAGTATGACGTCATATTAGTACCTATAAAAGTATGACGTTATATTAGTACCTATAAAAGTATGACGTCATATTAGTACCTATAAAAGTATGACGTCATATTACTACCTATAAAAGTATGACGTTATATTAGTACCTATAAAAGTATGACGTCATATTAGTACCTATAAAAGTATGACGTCATATTAGTACCATTAAAAGTATGACGTCATATTAGTACCTATAAAAGTATGACGTTATATTAGTACCTATAAAAGTATGACGTCACATTAGTACCTATAAAAGTATGACGTCATATTAGTACCTATAAAAGTATGACGTTATATTAGTACCTATAAAAGTATGACGTCACATTAGTACCTATAAAAGTATGACATCAAATTAGTATACTTAAAGAGCATGACGTCAATTTAGTACCTTAAAAATTATGACGTCAAATTAGTACCTTGAAAATTATGACGTCAAATTAGTACCTTGAAAATTATGACGTCAAATTAGTACCTTGAAAATTATGACGTCAAATTAGTACCTTGAAAATTATGACGTCAAATTAGTACCTTGAAAATTATGACGTCAAATTAGTACCTTCAATAGCATGACGTAATATTAGTACCTCTAAAAGAGTCTTGTATTGCAAGTGGGGTAAGTTCCAAGTTATTGAACTGTTCCGCATTTGTAATTTCCATGATAGGTGTAAATAAAATCACTGTATGTTACAAATTACATCTGTGCATTAATGCCCATCATGCACATGTGCATAATACCTATTCAATGCACATGTGCATAACTGCCCCCTGTGCTCTCACTCAGACGTTAGGTGTTGAGATTCACACCAAGAGAATTAAAGTGCCAGACACCACAACAACTGTGGAGCTGTTCCTGTACGACTGTTCGGGAAAAACTTACTTCAGGGACTTGGTGAAGAGAATGGTGAGTGGTGAGTGCAATGGTGAGTGGTGAGGAGGATGGTGAGTGGTGAGTGTAATGGTGAGTGGTGAGGAGGATGGTGAGTGGTGAATGTAATGGTGAATGGTGAGTGTAATGGTGAGTGGTGAGGAGGATGGTGAGTGGTGAGTGTAATGGTGAGTGGTGAGGAGGATGGTGAGTGGTGAGGAGGATGGTGAGTGGTGAATGTAATGGTGAGTGGTTAGGAGAATGGTGAGTGGTGAGGAGGATGGTGATTGGTGAATGTAATGGTGAGTGGTGAGGAGGAGGATGGTGAGTGGTGAATGTAATGGTGAGTGGTGAGGAGGAGAATGGTGAGTGGTGAGGATGATGGCGAGTGGTGAGGAGGAGAATGGTGAGTGATGAATGCCTAATAATAAAATTTGTGTATATAATTGCAAATGATAAAATTTAATTAATTCATCTTTTCCATTGTTTTCTTCAGAGTAATCAGACATCTCTCGTTATTATGGTCTATGACGTCACAAATGAAGCCTCCTTCACAGCAGTGGCGCCTCTACTGGAGGATGTGAGTAACTTTTTATATCTCTGTAATATATATGCAAATATTCAGATTTGAAATTTTCAAGCCTTTTAAAGTACTAATTAGTATACTGTATTCCAATTACATTGTTAAGCGTATCCAAATGTAATTAACTTTCAACCAACCTATAGAAAACACTGGTGAAACTATTAATAAATTCACTAATCTATAACTTTTATGAGTGTGTTTCAATCCCTACTAATGCACTTCTACATGAATCTGTATATTAATGATATAATCTTTATTCAGAAAAAAAAAACTGAAAAGACATTTTATTATTGCTGTCAAACTCTAACTGTGGTTCATTCTGTTGACAGCTGAAGAGTGCCAGTGGTGTCAGTGGCCTGAAGGGGGTGTTGTACGGCAGCAAGACTGACCTCGTGAACAGAAGAGTCGTGTCACCAAAGGCAGGACATGACCTAGCTCAGAAACTAGGACTTGCTTACTTTGAAGGATCTGCGGTAAATAAAGTTTTAACATAAAGCTTCTTATTATTTCAATGTTTCAACTTATTTTTTCTAACTTTTCTTACAGTTTTTTTAAAATCTATATTATCTGTCATGTCAATCTATTTTTTGATCACCCTATATGATATCTAGTATCTACAAAGAGATAAATAAGAATGCTGTCTACTCTGTTTCTCGTCTTTGAAATACCATTATTATATTTCAGAAGGACAACAAAGATGTGGAAGACCCCTTCTACTACATGGTGAACGAGTGGTTCAAGCAGTACACTGACAAGTCGCAGGGAATTAGAATAGCAACATAAATGATGAACTGTTTAGGACAATTAAAGGGTCGTACACGCGTAGGTTTTTTAAGTCTTTTCACCAGACTTTTCGCTACCCTACAAACAACGGTCTGTCGATTCGATGGAACAATCCATCGATTCGAGATCCCAGGCAATCGAAAAGAAATCGAATCGATATACGTTGTTTATAGGGTACGCTCTTCCTACTTTTTAAACGAGAATATAAGAAAAAAACGATATAGTTATTTTTTTTTAGTTGGTATCCATGATACCTGCAGGTATCATGGATTTCAACTAAAATAAATACCTGCAGGTATCGTGGATACCAACTAAAATAAATAATAATTATATCGTACTTTTCTTATATTCTCGTTAAAAAAGTAGGAGGAGCTTAGCAAAAAGTCTTGTGGAAAGACTAAAAAACCCTACGCGTTACGTAGATACGGTACGGTCCTTAAGAGATCGTGCTATAGATTGACACCTATTGGCTAAATATATATCTTCACAGACATATGAGTTTTACAATTCATTTATTCCTTTTCTTAAGTTAGTATATTATAATAAATTTTAAAAATATATTTTATTTTATGTATAATAAAATATATATTAGTTAAAATAATAATTGAAACTTTTACCCAATAAACAACGTATATCGATTCGATTTCTTTTCGATTGCCTGGGATATCGAATCGATGGATCGTTCCATCGAATCGACAAACCGTTGATTGTAGGGTAGGTAGATTAATGATATAACTTACATCGATCTGCAAATTTGATTTTAAATAATGTTAATTTGATCGTAGGTATACATTGTAGTAGCTTAAATTCGATATAGCTACCTTGTGAGAGAAGAAAACTATAAGTATATATGTTAGATTCATATCGACAATTAAAATTAAGTTCAACATTGATAGAGAATTCTATACCCTCTTAATTATATAAACATATTAATTTATTTATCTTTTTACTAAGGTTTTATTTTAGCTCTATTGATTACCAATTAACAACTTATTTATTTATTTGTTATATTATAGTGATTGAAATCTAAATATTCCTCTTTAACATATTTATTTTAACTTTAGTTTATGTATATCGACTAATTCAAAGTAATTGCATATACCTATAGATATATATTCCAGTAAACATTACAATATTGGGCCAACGTTGGCCCAATTCAGAACGAAACTCTGGGCCAACGCTGTCATGCCGGTCTCGGTGTATTGGGCCAGCAAAGGCCCGACGTTGGCCCGTCCACCGGTCCCGAACAGATATATAACCACGTATAAACGACTTATTGGTATCGGCAATACTTAACGTTGCCGATGCCATGCATCTACGGCTATGACTATTTTCATATAACAAGAGTATTAATTAGATTACGCTATACAGAACACGTGATGACAACAGTTACTTCTAACAATGTAGTAACTGTCCTACAAATAAATTTTACAGATCGAAGTCAGTGAAAAAAAATTGAACAGTTGCCAATTCAAACTCAAATCTATATAATTTTACTTACGCTATTTTAAACAAATAATAGTATTTCTATTTAAAATTAAATAGAAAATATTCTATTTAAAATTAAATAGAAAATATTCTATTTAAAATTAAATAGAAAATAAAATTTCTAATGTGAATAATTATTTCAAACGAAAAAATAACTTTTCATACTAAATATATGAATTATCTAGCGTCCAAGCTCATTTTTATGAAATAAATAAATAAAGTGTTAAATTAATAATTGAAGGGATAACAGGCCTATTTATACTAAGTTGCCAGAAACGGCTACAATTTCAAAGATATACTTAATTGAGGATATTAAATTGGCTATTTGGTTTGATTAAAGTTGGGAGAGATCATTTGCACCTAACCTATCTGATTGTTTGGCGATAACTGCCAAATAGAAACGGTACATCAGTATAATAAATATACCTACTGGAACATCAAAAAATCACTGGATTGGTTAACCAATGTTTTCCTTCATTGGGCCAGTGCTGTTTGGCAACCCTTGGCCCAATGTCGTTTTCATTGCATTGGTCCAGTGTGTAGTAGCATGGCGTGCCAATTCCCGATCGTGCCTTTACTTTGCTAACGTTTACCGACGTTGGCCCGATAGTGCAATGTTATCAGAATATTTCCTAGAAGCAGTGATCAGGGCAGTGGTTTTTTGGTATTAAATTCTTCTCTCTGAAGTCTTAATACTATTAATGGAGTATCAACCATGATAATTAGTTTTTCACACACAATCCACACAATTTTTAAATATTTCGAAAGGAAAAATTTCATGAAGGATTATTATTGATAATATTTCAATATAAAGCGCCATCTATCGGCAGCAATAAATGCTTCTAGTTTTGCTTCAGTTGTTCTTCACACAATAACAAACGCCGCTTAACTCCAGACGAAAGTGATTTTGGCAGTCTTGTAAAACTTAATTGTTTTTGCGGCTAAATAATTGTTATTTAGGAAAATGTAGTGTTAATTTATTGAGGTAAACCAAAGGTCATATACTCATTATCTTTTAGTTCAGTTAGGCACCTAGATTGTCAGTCCAATAGCTTTTACAAATTACCTAAGTAGATAAGTACCTAACTACTAACTAGTCTCTGGATTCGTTTAACAATGAGCTAAAAATGTGTTACATTTCAATTAATATAATAGTTATTACATAGAGTCATGCAATTAAATTGTGGCCCTCTCAAGAGAGTCTGTCTCTAAAACATTCTGAACCGAAATTACATTAAAATGGCATAGCTATCAAAACCAAAAGAAGCGCAGTCAGCAGTGCATCACTGCATGCTATAACTTTTTAATATAATTTTTTAATGTGTGTTTTGAAGGTACCTATGATGTTTCTGTTGTTAGAGGCCGCAGTTTGTTAGTGTGCCGCCAGTCTGCAGAATATGGAACATTTTTCCAAGACTCTCTGCGGGAGTTTTTGATTGAATTTTAGAAATTGGAGATCTTGAATTAATTCCTATGTTACCATTAATTTAGCTGTGGGAGATTTTGAATTAATTCCTATGTTACCATTAATTTAGCTGCGGGAGATTCTGAATCTGCTGCTGAGAGTCGGAGAGTAACTTTCTCTCAAATTAAAATCTCTGCGGGAGAAGAGACACATTCTGCAGACTGGATGCTAGGTATAACTTTTTAATTTAATTTTTTAACGTGTGTTTTGAAGGTAGGTATGATGTTTCTGTTGTTAGAGGCCGCAGTTTGTTAGAGTGCCGCAAATTACCTGCTTGACCGGTTCCAGTCTGTATTTGGGATACGTATCTTAAAGCTGAGCGGCGCACACCAGTACGGCGCACCACTGTACTTTCTATTAGATAGGTAATTTGAATACAGATTAATGACAAATAGAGTGAATTTGATAGGTAATTGTCGTATCAAATTTATGTCTGACACCTGACGGTACCTGAATCCAATGTTTATACTACACAGTTTAATTATTTGATTGAGATGTTTAATTTGGAATAGAAAATAAAATTCATCATAGAAAACTGTAATTGTAATTTTATGGGGTAACTATTGTAAACTTTCAGTCTGAGATGTACCTAAATAAAAACTTATCAGTTAGCCGTTAGGTAGATGTATCGGGGGCCGTGCCGCCTCCCGAACCCCCCTGCCAGGTCATTAAGCAATCATGAAGTGTGCAGAACAACAAACTAGCGGATACAACAAACTACAGTTTTTCACATTGAGGTCATTAATAGAAAGTACAGTGGTGCGCCGTATTGTGGTGCGCCGCTCAGCTTTTAGATACTTTTGGTATTTGGTTCACAAAATCCCACTGACTTTTGAAAAGGCTGAAAAAATCCACCATAAATTTCCTGTAATTTGGTCCACCAACATTTTCCCCATGTTTAAAGTATGGACAAAGTCGCCAGTATATTGGCGACTTTTGAGTGGTCAAATTAGTTGGAAAACCTGTAAATAACAGGTAAATCCCAAGTAAAATAGTATGTCTCATAAACTTGCCATTTGTCTCTCCAGCTCTCTCCAAAATTCAACAAATTCTCTCCAAAATGCTCAAATTTTCATAAATTCTCTCCAAAATAACATTGTAGCATAGGAGAAAAATAGATAAAACTCGCCATTTGCAATTGAAGGGCTCAAAATAACTCACAAACTCGCCATTAAAATGGCGAGTTTGGACATGCTTTATTACTTGGGGAAAATCTTTCCTAAAATAGTCTCAAGGGACATGCATGCATCAGGCATGAAGTATAAGGATGTTTCCAAGTGTAAAATCTTCACTAAGAAGCCAAATTTCTCCTTTAAAGCATCTTAAATGTGGCAACCTGGCCATGTTTTAAAGTGTGGACAAAGTCGCCAGTATATTGGCGACTTTTGAGGGGTTAAATAAGTTGAAAAACATGTTAATAAGGAGTAAATCACTCCCAAAATAGTCTCAAGAGAAGCACATGCATCAGGCATGAAGCTTAAAGATGTTTCCAAGTATAAAATCTTCACTAGGAAGTCAAATTTCTCCTATAAAGTACCTTAAATGTGGGGACCTGGATCCATTTTCTCACTAAACTGGCGACTTTTCTGTCACACTATGAAACATGGCAACCTGGGTCCATTTATCACTAAACTGGTGACTTTCCTGCCACACATTAAAACATGGCATTTTCCCAATTTATCCACCGAAAATTAATGGTAACATAGGAATAAATAGCTAAAAAACCGCCGACTTTACCGGAATATTCCAGTCTGTATTTGGTGCACAAAATCCCACTGACTTTTCCAAAAAGCTGAAAAAATGCACCATAAATTTCCAGTAATTTGACTGATCCACCAACATTTTCCCAATTTATCCACCGAAAATTAATGGTAACATAGGAATAAATAGCTAAATATCCACCAACTTTGCCAGAATATTATATTCAAAGTTGGAAAAAATCCACCGACATGTCAGTGGAATTTACCATGAAATACAAACTGGGACCGGTTGACCCTACGGCCCTACCTAGTTGTTACATATAAGCTGTAACATAGATAGGGTCACGCTCACGCAGCTAAATTGCGGCCCAGTCTGTATTTGGTGCACAAAATTCCAGACTTTTTGAAAAAGCTGAAAAAATCCACCATAAATTTCCAGTAATTTGACTGATCCACCAACATTTTACCCATTTTTCCACCGAAAATTAATGGTAACATAGGAATAAATAGCTAAAAATCCACCGACTTTGCCAGAATATTATTTTCAATACAGAAAAATTCCACCGACAAGTCGGTGGAATTTACCATGAAATACAGTCTGGACTGCGGCCTATAACAATTGAAACAATATAGCTTCAAAACACTTGTCAAAACTTAAATTGATAAGTTATAGTATGCACTGTGCCCCAGTCTGCAGAATGTGTCTCTTCTCCTGCAGAGATTTTAATTTGAAAGATAGTTACTCTCTGACTCTCAGTAGCAGATTCTGAATCTCTCTCAGCTAAATTAATGGTAACATAGAAATTAATTCAAAATCTCCCGCAGAGATCTCCAATTTCTAAAATTCAATCAAAAACTCCTGCAGAGAGTCTTGGAAAAATGTTCCATATTCTGCAGACTGGACTGTGCCAGACTGCAAAAGATCGGTGAAGTTGTGAAGTTTATCTGGTAACTAATTGAGCCTTAAAATTTATCTCCTGAAGTCTTCGGCGACTATTTCCTAATTAATTCCTATGTTTACATGTATGATGTATTTACAGATTTACTGGAGACTATTCTGAAAGTTTTAGTCATTTTGGAGAAATTTGTTAAATTACTGGAGAGAAATTGACTCTGTGATGAAAACTTCGGCAACTGATTGTGCATGCTTTACAGACAGGGCACTGTGCTTCTTTTGATAGCTTTGCAAAATTTTCATGTTACATGTAATTTCGATTCAGAATATTTTATAGACTCTCTTGAGAGGGCCGCAATTAAAAATTATAGGGTCACAATTTACCTGCGTGACCCTACCCAGTGAAGACTCTTTGACAGTTTATCAGCTTTATCTCTATACAGGGTGTCCCAAAAAAATGATACCCAAATTTCAAAGGCTGTAATTGAAAAACTAGTAGACTTACAAAAAATTGGAAAATCACATTTCATTTCTCATTCTCAACATTTTTTCTATCTCTGTACAAAATATTAGATGAATCTATTCAACGGTTTTCTTTTACGTGTATTTTTAGTGACAGATACGGTGATACCAAAAACCTGCTTGCGCTATTTCAGTAAAAAAAACTTATTTCACAGTTCGAATTGTTAAAGAAGCACTTACAGAAAATTTGAAAATCACTGCAATAAAAAGTGGATTAGATCTTACTAAATCTACATTCAACATATTTGTAACCCTAAATTTGAAGTGACATCCTTACAAGATGTACAAGCGAAACAAACACCTAAATACCGATCTTCCTCGACGCTGAATTTTGCGCATTGGTTTTAACTTTTAACAAAGAAATGCCCCGTTTGTGGACGATAATGTGGTTGGTGATGAGACCACTTTTCATTCGAATAGAAAAATAAATTATCATAATGTTCACACATATTTACTGAAGAACGAACCTCCTACTTTCAACTTTGACGTAAGAATTAGTGCTGTACCGATACCATAATTATTGCCGATACTAATACGAGTACCGATATTAGGTTTTGGTAATCTGCCGACACCGATACTTATAAACCACCGATACTTCCGATACCGATACACTGATATTTTTTAATTACACATTATTATTAATTTTTATTTACCTATATAGTAAATGTACCGAATCTGATACAATAGTATCAGATTCAGCAAGTCTGAAATGTACCGTATAATGTAAATAGTAAATACTACGTATGCACAATCTATCATCTACCAATGAGCTATCAAATACTGATATTCAATGTTCTTATGACCATAAATGTGCACTGCTATTGGTTGGAAGCATCGATGACGTACAAGTAGAGTAGTAGCTACTAAGAAACCGGATGTAATGAATTGGTATTCGTGGCTTCGTCCAGTTTGTTTTTAAATATAATATTAATAAGTTTCAAGTATTTTAATCATTGTTTATAATCCAAAACATGATTAATTTAATTCATTTAACCATTATTCTTAATACTCTGCTTATATTCATTGAATAGCAACGACTTATTATATATAACCGTTTTAGTACAAGTTTGATACATGTCTGAGTCTGTTTGGAATATACCTACTTATGGCGCCTCAACAGACAGCCATTTTGTTTACAAACTTACATACGCCACGGTACGTGAGCTTATGATTTATAGATTTAAATCACACGTTTTTAAAACTTAATAATTTCTTACTTATAACTATTTAACCAGAATCTTAATTCTTACCACCTATTTAATCATTATAATTATAATACGTACGTCGGTCATAATTGGTTCAGTTGCCCGTCTGAACATGTTTCTGAACACGTTTCAATTTCTGTTTATTATTGTCTGATACTGTTAAATTTAAGAAAAGACACTTTAAACAAAATTAATTAGTTATGATGATATTTATTGTATATTTTTTCAACAATAGAAACTAAATCTATATAAGATGTAATAAGTGAATTTTTGTTAAAAAAGACTAATAGTATCGGTGGTATCGGCATTTTAAATTAATATTTGCTGATCCGATATAGAGTACTGATACCTAAAAAATGGCAGATATAAAGAGTACCGATACAGATAGTATCGGTACAGCCCTAGTAAGAATATTGTGAGAGAAAGTCTGTGTGTGACTAGGTGCCAACTTGGCTGTATCCTCTCCTTATATTTACAAAAATTATTTTAAATGAAGATAGATACCTTGATCTAATAAGTGATATAATCGTTCCATGACTTCAAGAAATACATGGACAAAGAATCAATTGAACATGGTTGGTTCAGGACAGGTTCAGAACTGTTGCTGTAAGGAAAAAGTAAATCATCACCAGTCTGCAGAATGTTTCTTTTCTCCCGCAGAGATTTTAATTTGATAGACAGTTACTCTCTGACTCTCAGTAGCAGATTCAGAATCTCCTGCAGCTAAATTAATGGTAACATAGGAATTAACTCAAAATCTCCCACAGCTAAATTAATAGTAGCATAGGAATTAATTCAATATCTCCTGCAGAGATTTCCAGTTTCTAAAATTAAATCAAAAACTCCCGCAGAGGTTCTTGGAAAAATGTTCCATATTCTGCAAACTGGAGTCATTGCATCGAATGGCCTACCAGATCGTCTGAAACGATTAATAGGAGGAACAGTTTTTTTTTCGGTTATATATTAATAAACGCCTTTTGTTGTTATTATAACGTTTTTTTAATGAACCGTTAATTTTTTAACAGTTTATTTTTAATAATAAACTATTGAAAGTTATTAAAGAAACGGTTTTAATATACTAAAATTTGAAGTTAAACCAAAAGTGCGTAAACAGGTTTTTGGTATCTGTCACTAAAAATACTTCACAAAAGAAACAGTTAGATATATTCGTGTAAAATTTTGTACAGATATGTAATAAATATTGATAAACAAATTTTTTGTAAGTTTAATAGTTTTTGAATTACAGCCATTGAAATTTGGGTATAGTTTTTTTTGGGACACCCTGTATATAGGCCAGTCTGTGTATTTCATGGTAAATTCCACCTACTTGTCGGTGGAATTTTTCTCCATTGAAAATAATATTCTGACTAAGTCAGTGGATTTTTAGCTATTTATTCCTATGTTACCATTAATTTTCCCATGTTATAAAGTGTTGACAAATTCGCCAGTATATTGGAGATTTTTGAGAGGTTAAATAAGTTGAAGAACATATAAATAAAAATTAAATCACTCTCAAAATAGTCTTAAGGAGATGCACATCCATCAGACATAAAGCATAAGTATGTTTTCAAGTGTAAAATAGTCACTAGGAAGTCAAATTACTCCTTTAAAGTACCTTAAATGTGGCGACCTGGATCCATTTTCTCACTAAACTGGCGACTTTCCTGCCACACTTTAAAAGATGGTAATTATCGGTGAAAATATGGTTAAAATGGTGGTGGATCAGCCAAATTAGTGGAAATTTATGGTGGATTTTAGTCAGCTTTTTCAAAAAGTCAGTGGAATTTTGTGCACTAACCAGTCTGCAAAGCGCGTCCATGTTGTCAAAGATCTTTCGAGACTATATTTGAGGGAAAATTCATCAAAACAAGATCTTGGTGACTATTCTCTAATTAATTCCTATATTCACTTGATATTATTGGAGACATTTTGAAGAAATTTGGTCAGTTTGGAGACCAACTTGAAAATTTTTGGAGACTAATTGTCCTGAAATATGAAATCTTGGTGACAGATTTGACGCACTTTGCAGACTAGTGCACCAAATACAGACTGGTATATAAGTTCTAGTCTTCCAAACCAATATAATTTTTGTTTTTAAGGGGGAAAATATCTTGTGCAAGATCAGGATCTCTTGTTCTGTTTGTAGCAAAATTAATGTAAATGTAAGGATAAATTCAGAAGTGTTTGTAGCAAAATTTATGTATATATAGAAAATAATTCAAAATTGTTAGAGAGAATATACCAAATATCTCCCATATTCTGCACACTGGGCCCCAGTCTGTATTTTCTATTTGATGCACAAAAACCCACAGACTTGTTCAAAATTATGAAAAAATCCACCAACAAGTTGATGGGATTTACCATGAAATACAGACAGCTTCTAACAACAGAAGCATCATAGTTTTAAAACACTCGTTAAAAACATAAATTAGTTAATTATATCATGCACTGTGCTTCTTTTGACAGTTATGCAACATTTTAATGTAATTTAAATTTTGGTTGAGACTGTTTTAGTGGCTCTTGAGAGGGCCGTAATTAATAATTAAAAGGCAGCAATTTACCTGTGTGACCCTTGTATGGTCATGCAGGTAAATTGCTGCCCTTTAATTTTAGAGATCTAAAATTGGGCTCATATTTGTCGCAGAGTCTTGGAAAAATGTTCCATATTCTGCAGTCTGGGGCCATTTGCATGAAATTTTGAATTAATATTTAATTCCTATGTTGATTGTTCCTCAGGACAGGTAGTATTTCATGTTAATTACCGCCAACATGCTGGCCAGTCTGCAGAATATGGAAGATATTCGGGATATTCTCAACAGACTACGAACAATCCACTCTGGAAAATATTTTAGGCTAACAGATGAATAATAACAATTATAAATTCAGAATTAATTCCTACAATTACAATAATTTTGCTACAAATAGAATGAGAGATCTCTATGAACACTTTTCCAGTTTCTGCAGAGGTGTATGTTGGTGGAACTTTTTCCCCATTGAAGATAATATTTTATCAAAGTCTGTGGAATTTTAGCTATTTATTCCTATTTCCTATGTTACCATTAATTTTCAGTTTCTTAATTGGTAAAAGTTGGTGGATCAGCCAAAGCCCAAATTATTGGAAATTGCTGTGGATTATTCAAGTTTT
>CANNZV010002944.1:27025-49279 GCA_947561585.1 Caprella mutica
CAAGTTTTTTGAAAAAGTCAGTGCAATTTTATTCACCAAATACAGACTGGTGTTGGTGGAACTTTTTCCCTTTGGAAAAAATATTCTAGCAAAGTTGGTGGATTTTTAGCTATTTATTCCTATGTTACCATTAATTTTCAGTTACTACATTGGGTAGATGTTGGTGGATGGAACAAATTATTGGTGGATTTGATCTTTAGAAATCTTGTGAAATTTTAACTCAAAATTGGGCTTGCAGTTTGCCACACTGAATGAGAACTGAAGTCAAAATAGAAAATTTATTGATGAATATCTTATACTAAATTATCAGTTCTGGCTTCCGAGTCAGTTCCAATTTCCACGCCTAACTTTTAGGTGGCTGGGAGATTGCCAGACTGCAGAAACTGGTAAAATATTCAAACAGATTCTAGTTCCAGAGCATGTCCAATGTTGGCAAGTTATTAACATCTTCCAGTGGGATATTTCTGCCTTTTCCATATTTTCATTGAGTAGCTAATTTCAAAATCTGTAAATAATGCTTTTCCTGAAAATTGCCTGAAATCCCTTCTTCTTCGTTCCAAAAATAATTTTTATGCAAGATTTCAAATCTTTATAATCTTTTCTTATATTATCATTGTATTTTTTTAGAGACTGAGATAAGAAACCTGGAAAATCTTGGAAGCATTATACATAATATTTCAGATTATAACCATATATGATGATATATCTAGCATTAAACCATGATACTCAGAAAAGAGAGATTTTGGGACTTGAAGTTTGATGTGAATCTTGTGTTCTTTTTAATTTTCATATTAAAATATTTTCAGATGGTAGCAACTACTGTTTCAGTTAGAAATGACCCTTTTCTAGCTCTGTTCAGTTGATATACAATGGTTGTGATGAATGGTAACACTATGACAGAAAGTGAAACTGAAGCCAATACCAACACCGCTATGAAGGAAGATATTCAAATCACAAGTCAAAGTCAAGAAGGCAGCTCATCAACAGCTGAAGAAAAAGATTGTCTCTATGATGACCTCGAACCCACTAATGATGTAGATATGAAACCATGTAATGGAACTAAAACAATAACCGAAGTTGAATTTAATGCTGAAAATGATCAGCTCTGTGAATCCAATATTAAATTTAGTAATGAGCAAAAGAATTTAGCTCCTTCCAATGGAGAATCTGTTATCCCCTGCATATCAGAGGAAGTCTACAACAAGCAAGAGGAAATAGCATTTGCTAGCTCTGCTGAGGAGTATGAAGAGGAGGGGGAGAAAGTAGAGGAGGAAGAACTTGATGAAGAGGAAGAGCAGGAGGATGAAGGGATAGAAGAAGAGGAGGAGGAGGAGGAAGAAGAAGAAAAGTTGAGAGGGAATGATGAAGAGGATGACATCTCAGAAGATGGTCAACAAAATGGTATCAACTCTTCGATTCAGATAGCAGATGAAGAAGAAGAAATAGAGACTGATATTGAGGATAGTGACGCCTGCACTGAAGACAATGAGAAACCCAATGAACATAACTATGACAAACCTGGTCCTCTTGTATCTAAAAGTAGTACATTTAAAGCACTTCAAACTAAACTGGTGAGAAAGGGAGCTGAAATGAATGGCAAGACTCATTCAGACAATGAACATGTCATGGACTGTGAAGAAAATGAGGCTGATTATGTAGATGAGAATAATTTTAATGAGGAAGATGCCTACCAAGATTTGGAGAAATGGAATGAAGAAAATCAGAAACATCATGATGATCCTAAATCAGGTTCATCTTCCAGCTCCTCTTCCAAATCACAAGAAAGCTCAGTATCATCCAAATCAAGCATTAGACCATCAGTATTAGCTGTATTCAATGAAGCAAGAGGATACTTTGAGATTGGAAAATGTTTAGAGGGAGATGAGCGATTGTCTCTTCATAGCTTCTCCATTTCCGTACATTTCGTCAAAGGATTACAGAAGGTTAGTACCTAGCAATTGCTTTACTATTTCACACATTAGCTACATTAGGTGTGATTTTTTAAATTTATCTAGCTCTAAATATTTTAGCTGTTACGAATTATAATGGAAATAACTTATTTTAATTGTACAGACAATTTAAATAAAAATTGTGTTATAGAATGCCATATTTATAAATCAGTTATAATAGAATTCAAACTAAGTAAACAAAACTTTTCGGGCAATGAATTGGAAAATGTAAGAAGATAACTTCAAGTAATAAATGATTCAAAGAACTTTGAAATTAAATTTGATTCACAAAATATTCATAGTTATTAAAATTACTGACAAAATATTGAAAATAATGAAGCAAACTAATTATTGTATGCATTGAAAAATTATATTAATATTTATTTATTTATTTAAATTGATTATATAAATAGTTGATCTTCTAAACAAATTTTTCAAATAAATTCTCCAATTTCATGTTTCGTTAATCTTTTTGGTGTCGTTCCTGCTAACAGGTTATACCCAGAGCTCTGTTGCGAGAGTGTAAACAAGGACCTTGCATTAGTTACTCGCTGCTCGGCTGTCCTGTATTCACCGACCCAATTAGAGATATTTCAAAGGCCACCCATCCTGCTGAGCAAGCAAATTGCAAAATTATGGCCACTCCTGATAACATCAAGAATTACTTCTCTGCAAACAGTATCATGAAAGTCAGAGTAATGATTGGAGAGATGGAATTAGCCTCCACCAAAGTAGATCTTAGTAAATTATCTGGCCAACTTACTAGGGTGAAAAGTGCGGTTGGTGTTGAGAAATCCTGCTTGCAAATAGAAAATGCGTACGAGTTTAAGCCTGCAGAAGGGAATGCAGTTCAGTTTCTACCTTGCAGTAGCCGAAAAGGTGAAGAAGAAGCTCTCATTGGCCTCTCAATTGAACTGCAAAGACTTCTCGACACTCCCTTCCTTTCAAAGAGCAAAGCACATTCCGAAGCCGTGTCTACGAGATTGCCTAAGCGATCTAGGCAGTCCTCCACTAGCTCAGACGATGTTCAAGCCTCTGATGATTTAGTTAATGATCAAATACCTCCTAGCAAGAGGAGAAAAGTCACTGCTGGTACTTCTCATGAATCTACTACAGCTGAGAACAAATCAGAGAATGTCTCTGAAAATAAAGAGAAACAGGAAGATACTGAAAAGTGGAAGAGAGCTAAAGATGAATTGGAGAAGTGGAAACAGGCTCAGGAAAATGTCTTTTGGAAACAGGTTGGTTCCTTGTGATTTAGTGTTTTATTAATATCAATAAATTTATCTTGTTTAGTTACCAGTGAATTTATTTCTCTAAAAATGCTATTGTAAAATGAATGGATAAGACCTATGATTTATTTTTGGTACTACATAGCTCCTCAATTTTGCATTGAATTAAATGAAAATAACTTAGGGTCTATTGTGATACAGAAATGGGGCATTAATGAGAAAAGAGTACATGTGTTCCTTAGTGTCAACATTTTTTACTTTCACCATTGCCATAATTTTTTGTTATTATTTTCAGTCTTGGTTTCTGCCTTTCATCCCTTTTTCCTTTTGATTTCAACAATGTAGCCTTTTATTTCAATGTAGACATAAGACCCTTCATTAAATCAATCAATACTACTACCCATTCACTAAATCTTCTCCCTGCAGTGGTTGATTCGTGAGAAGAATCTGCAAGAATGCCTAACTGAGAAATGGAAGGACAGAGTGGAGAACATGGAGGCAGAGCTGGTGGGGAAGCTGGAGGCGGTGGAAGAAGAGAGGACTCATATGGAGGAGCAGTGGAGGAGATTGCATGAGAGGGAGGAGCGATGTGCAAGAATGGAGGAGAAGGTAGGTTGAATATATTGCCAAAAAAATGGAAACACAATTTAGTACTTGAAACTTTTCTTAATGGAAAAATATTTTCTTTTCAAAAAATGAAAAATTAGTTGCTAGGTAACAAGAAGAACCATTGATTGAAAAAATGTTATAATATAATTCATATTTAGCTACTAGTTTCCCTTTCAAAATATATTCGAATGATTAATGTTAAATTCCATTGTTAATAAATAGTTAAGTTGTTAACTCAACTCAAAATTATTACAGCAGTTTAGTTTTCTTAATTTTCATGGTAAATATCTTATTTCCCTGTAGCTACATTTCTTTTAGTTGCATAGTTAGTTAAATAGGTTTCCTTGATATAGAATGCCTATCAATGTGTCTTTATTCGCAGCTGATGGCTCTACAAGAGGAGGTGATGGAGCAGCAGGCCTCTCTGCTGGGGAGGCAGTCCTCTGGCACCAGTGTGGGGAGACAGGCTGGCATCATCAAAACAAGGCTGCCAATGGTGAGAAAAGAGCAGTGAAAGTTATGACAATATAATAATGATAAAAATTGAATAACTATTATTATATATAGTTTTTTCTTGTATGACCGAAAATGTGGAACTGACCGATAATTCGTAGATTACCCTAGCGACTTGCTTCAACACATGTGAAATAACTGTCAGAGTATCACTATTAAAAGGTTGAAATTATAAAAAAAATATATGTAGAGGAAAGTTTATCAAAATCAAAACAAATGGAAATGTTAATTAATATTAATTATCCATTGCAGCTCGGGGCTCCTGAAGATGAAGATCAACTCTCCTATACGGAATCATCTTACAAGTCACGATGGTTGAGAGGAGTAGCTACAACTCACAAAAAATGGTAAGTGGAAATAAATGGAGAATTTTAATGTTAAAACCATTAGCATTTACTTTGATATAAATGAAAACATATAGAAAAACTTTCCTTAATAATTGCTTTAAAGTAAATTAAGTTTAGTGCTTGTTGATATCTCTGACCCTATTCATTTATAGCTGATGAGATCTATGTAAATAAATGAAATAAAGTTTCAAGAAATGTAGCTATCATGATAGAATTACTACAATGTCAGAAAGATTATATATCTATCATGATGTTTACTGTTAAAATTATCAGCAAGCATTTATTCTATAAGAGGACTACTCTATTCACCAAAATAGATTTAAATTCTGTTAATATTTGCAGGTCAACTGGACTCTCCAATCATCACGGCTCCCCATCTTCACTATTAATGAACCACTCCCCATCCTTGGGGAGAAGTTTCCCCAATGTGGCAAGTGGGAGCAGATCTTCCCCACTGATGTCCAAAGAACTGTCAAACAAGAGATTTGACAGCTTGAGTCGCTTTCACAACCCAATAACTGATGAGATTGCCCGCCTAACCAAAGAAAGAAAGAGTCTACTCACGTCACACGGACAGGACAGTTCCGCTGTGAAAAGTATCGACCAAACTATCAATAAGCTGCTTCATGCGTCTGGAGTGTGAATTTCTCTAACTAAAGGGCCGTACACACGCACTGTTTTTTAAGTCTTTCCACCAGACTTTTTCTAAACTCCTACTTTTTCCACGAGACATTTGAATCATATAAGGAAAATAAATAATAATTATATTGTTTTTCCTTATGATTAAATATTCTCGTGGAAAAAGTAGGAGCTAAGAAAAAGTCTGATGGATAGACTTGAAAAACCCTGAGTTTGTACAGGCAGACTGTCAAAAGAAACAATTCAGCAGTGTTCTATCTGCTTTTTGAAGTTGTAAATATGGTACATAGTTTTTCTTTCTCAGTTATGATGCTGTTAACAAGCATGACGTTCCATCTCATTTTGTCTCATTCATTGAAAAGTACTTCCTATCATTAAATATCATAGTTTATGCTATTGTCACAAGCTGTCAATTGGATCGGTTTATACTTTTTCTTGCCATTTTTAATTTGACAAAAATTTCCTATTTATTTAACCTACTATTTGATGGCTTTATTTATTAAAATTGGAGTGAAAGCTTTTTTTGTCTGTTTAGAACATCTTCCAAATAATTTTTGACTGAATAATATATTTAGAAATCTTCAGTATTGGAATATAAATTAATCATCACTATCTTCTGGGACTGCAGTTAATAGTTAGCCAAAAAGTTTTCATTTGGAACCTAGTTGTTAGTTTTATTTTAAGTAGTATTTACTATGGCAGCATACATGTGGTATGTTCTTGTATAAATAGCCATGTAATGTTAAGAATAAGATGGAATGCCCTTCACTAGAGCCTAGTTGGTTACTAATTCTTAAAAGTTGAGAGACGGCAACATGAGCACATTTTTCTTCTGCTTCGTCCACATCACATTTTGACTTGCTTATTATTTATATTTGTTAAATATGGTCAAATGGTAGTAATGATAAATTATTCTTTATTAATCTAATTTTGATATTTCAAGTCAGGTTTATTTATTTTATGTAAATTATTTAGCTAATAATACTGCACTTTTTGTTCCTTTAAATTCTTGAAGGGCTTTGGTTTACCCTGTACAACATTCCACTGTGAAAGTTTTACTGCCTTTTTGTTGTCTATTTTCACAATAGTAGTACGCCGAAGTTCTAGATTTCTCAATACTCTCTGAAAACCACGACTTAATGTTCTACTATTGATTAAATGTCTTGTAGATATCATAAATGCTTTTATTTCACTTACCACCTTATTTTAATCAATCGGTATTTCAGAACTCTTAAGAAGTTTACATTCTCTAGCTTTTCAACATTCATGAACTTTGCATTTGATTTTGAACTTCTGATGAAGACGTTAAACCACTTGTAAATTGATTGATATTTCAACAGCAATCAAGTCATATGTATATTTCAGCATAAAAAGCAAAATGTGGGTAATAACTGCAACGTTCATAAAACATTGATATAATTGATTATATCTACTTAAATATAAACAACAAATATTAAATAAAGTTAGGTCACTAAATAGACCTACTACTTAAATGGTTAACAAAATAAGAGCTTATTTATCATTTAAGATATACGAGGGACAAGTGGCTTCATTTCATGAAAATAATCAATAAAAAGGAATGTTACACAAAGAAAATACAAACACAAATGATTACCAGGGTTGTGACAATACGCTCTTAAAATCATAGATCACAAGAATATCATAGACGAAAGTCACGAAACGGTATCGAATACTATATTCCGCTGGTTTAGAACGATTCAATACCGTTTACTTCTCTCCGTCTATATTTTCGGGATCCATGATATTAAGATCATATTGTCACAACCCTAATGATTACACTCCAGGATGGAAGAAGATACAGTTAATATGCCGAGTAAAAATAGTATACAAATTTATAGACAAGTGAGAAAAACTCGCCAATTTAACAGGAATTAATTAGAAAATCCTCAAGAGATTTCTACTTTCCACTTGGATTACAAAATGGTAAATCTGATAACAGTTTAGAAATCATCTTAATATTGAACAATCTTGCAATAGTCTTATTTGGAAAGAAAAAAAAAACATAATACTCGACAGCTTCTGATAATTTAATTTAAATATTCACACTGAAACTAAATAAATCAGGTTAATTTCCAAAATGAAAGGTTACTTTTCTCCATTCAAATAAATAAAATCCAAATTTTGTATAATTTGCATATACCCAAAGCATTCTTAAACTCAAAATAAAAATTGAATGATAAAACCCAGTTTCTAATCAAGATTATGACAAGAGCTTCCACTCTCAACTCTTGCTTAGGTCTTCAAGGTGAAGTTCTTTCATGAACATAGAAGTTCTCAGATAACAATATGACACTAAACAGACTTCAAATCATTTTAGAGAATATAATGACAAATAGTTACAGTATCGACACTGGATGTGATAATAGTTCGAATAGATTCGAATGCAGGAGTACATTCTGCAAATTTAAAGCACGGAGACTTCAATTAGGTTTCTTTATCCTGTCCTTAACTATTTCACAGAGGTCATTGTCATCTACATTGGCTGCCCAGTCTGGAATAGCAGCTTGCGGAAGTGAAAATCCTTGCATGGCTGCTAGGACCGCATTCTCCTTCTCCTTGCAGAGGGGCTCGGAGTTGAATGCTACTTTACTCTCCTTTACGGATTGCTGAAAAGAAAATAGCTATATTATTCTTTTAAATTAATATATTAAGAAAATGGCAACCTAGGGCTAGAATAAAGTTATTTATACAGCATGAACTTGAAATTATAGACGTATCAGAAAGATGGCTACTTTACAGAAATTAAATCTAAAAAAGATTAAATAATCACAGTTTCAAACTAAGAATTGATCGGTATTTACCATAGCAATGATAACTGATCAGTTCTTTACTCTTTAGTGCAGTACAATAGAGTAACAATACCAACTGATCAGTATCTTACAGTGCAATACAATCAACTGATCAGTATCTTACAGTGCAATACAATGAACTGATCAGTATCTTACAGTGCAATACAATCAACTGATCAGTATCTTACAGTGCAATACAATCAACTGATCAGTATCTTACAGTGCAATACAATGAACTGATCAGTATCTTACAGTGCAATACAATCAACTGATCAGTATCTAACAGTGCAATACAATCAACTGATCAGTACCTTACAGTGCATTACATTCAACTGATCAGTATCTTACAGTGCAATACAGTCAACTGATCAGTATTTTACAGTGCTACTATTCAACTGATCAGTATCTTACAGTGCAATACAGTCAACTGATCAGTACCTTACAGTGCTATACATTCAACTGATCAGTATCTTACAGTGCTACACATTCAACTGATCAGTATGTTACAGTGCAATACAATCAATTGATCAGTATCTTACAGGGCAATACATTCAACTGGTCATTTTTTTAAATTCTTTTCTCACCTCTATATTCGGCTCAGCCTTCAACCTCAATTTTCTGAGGGCATTTTCAATATTAATATTTCTAGATGCAATAGCCTCTGCAGAAGCATTTGGAAGAACCTCTTCCTCTGCATACACTGTTTCCATTCCCTGCCCATCCTCCACTACATTGGCTCCGTGTGTGCTGTAGGCATGCATGATGCTCGATAGATTGCAATAGTCGATATCTTGTTCAGAGTGCTCTATGGACGGAGACTGTGAAGGTTGAGGATTTTCATTGAGATTTAAATCGCTGTCAGCTTCATCATCATCCTCACCAGAATCAGAAGCCCACTGGAAGAAGAGATTAATAAAATGAAAAAAAATTCTTAAGATCTATTACCTATATTGAATGATATAATAAATAATTGAAGACACATTACTGACATTACTAATAATAATTCAGAAATAGAATAACTTGAGATTTATATTTAATGGAATGTTCCTATTTTTCAAGAGAGTAATTCAAATCTCAACATTGAAAGGTTTCTATGCATTTGTAAAGAAAACTAGCTATACTCTATTAAAAATCTTTGATTTTCAAGTTTTCAACTATCATATAAAAAAAGTGTAACTAATATTCTAAATATGAGAAATGTTTGTAACAGACCTGAACCTCTAAATGTTGCTGAATAGGCATGTAACCAGGAGGATACTCGTCATTGAGTGGAATTTCTAAACCATCGTCAGATTCCTCTTCATCTGATAGGAAAATAACGGGAGGTGGCATCTTTTCATCTGACATTTCGTTGGGAGGTAATGGTTCTGGTGTTGGACCCATAGCACTGAGTATTAGAATTCTATCTTTCTCTAAATTTAACAGTTTAAGAAAATTGCAACCTGGAAATTGGAATAAAATTGTTTATTAGATAGCTACAACTTTACAACATGAATTATAACTTATTAACTTTAGTTCTAACAATTTTGATTATACTTTTAACTGAAATAGCTATAATGTTCTGCAGCTAGGCCAGACTGCAGGAGCTGCTAAAGTGTTCTCCAAGAAAGCCTCCATTTTGGTATCTGTTCTATGTAAAATACTTATAAATATAGGAGGAAATTAAGGATTGTTCACACAGAAAATGTCCCATATTCTGCAGACTGGCAGCTAGGCCTTTAAACCTAGTTACAGTTATTAGTAGCTATTTACTATTTGATCCACTGAATCCTACAGGCTTCAGAGTCTTTGATTTTTTTTCAAAAAAATAAGACAAAGCACCAAAGGCCAGCAATGATTTTTCATTTAATTCCATTGGTCTTCCCAACTTGAAAATTTTCAAAATTTTTACTTACTTACTTACTTACTAATTTCACTTCTCAAAATTAAAGATAAATAGCTAATAAAGTATGCAATCAGTAACTAGTAGGTAAGCAATCCAGTTATGCCAGACTGCACAAACTGGTCAAGTGTTCTCCAAGAAATCCTATATTTTGGCTTCTGTTCACAGTAAAATACATGTAAATATAGAAAGAAATTAAGGAATTAAGGATTGTTCCCACAGAAAATGTTAAAATGCCCCATAAACTGCAGTCTTGCAGAGTATCAGCATAAAAGTCTGCTGACATCATGACATGGCTCCAGCCACCAAGAATATTTTTGCAGGAACCCAATAAATTAATAATGAAGATAGAGGCAGAGGGCAAAGAAATATCTAACCTAACAAAATAAGTCATGCATAGAATACATAGCTACAGCTACTTACCTGCTAGAAAACATGTAGCTAGGTATGTATTCATAATTCAATATTTTATGAATGGTATCCAGGATACTTGGTATGGTATCATAGATAATGGAAGCCATTTAAACATACTCTGAAATTACCCTAGACAACATGAATAGGTAGACTATATATACAGTGTATGTAAGCCTTGATATTAGGCTCTCTTTGCTAGAACCCCTTAATTGGTGGGACTTGGGAGATGTGTAGTTAGGTACTCACCAGATAATTCCACAAATTAAGAATAATATTTTGCAATAAGCTAAATTTCCGTATTTTTGATCACATAAGAAATATTATATTAAAATAATTAAGTATCATGTAACTTTAATATGATAACTGCATGTGGCATGGATACCAATTAAAATAAGAGAGGTAGGGTGAGTTACGAATTATTGGTTAGTACTACTTCTTCGGACATACTTATAAGAAAAAACAATATAAAAATTATTATTATTGGATGTCACGGACATATCTTATATGCCCGAATTTGTAACTTCCCTACCTAAATGAAAATGATTATAGGCTAACTAAGTATATATATATATTTTGCGTGTGCAAAAATGTGGAACCGTCCAATAACTCTGAACTCATTTGTCTTGTGAAGAAAAAAAAATTGTAATTAATCTCAATTTAGGCCCTCTTCACACTTGCGTTTCTCAACCCCGCATTAGAAATACTGCTCATGGCAAAAAGTTTAGCTGCTATTAATTTTAACGGAGCCCTTCACACTTGTTTTAGAAAAATTGCATCAATTTTTTTAACGCAAGTGCGAAGGGCTCCGTTAAAATCAATTGCAGCTAAACTTTTTGCCATGAGCCTTTTTTCTAATGCGGCGTTGAGAAACGCAAGTGTGAAGATGGCCTAAGGACACCCAACCATTACAGCCAGGGCCTCACTCTTAACCCTTTAGCGGACAAGTATCACTCGAGTGATACACCATTATTTTTAGTTCATTATTTTTCTTGTATGTTTATCTACCATTAGATTTTATTAAAAAACACAGACAACGTTATCTTTCAAATAATAAATAAAAATACAATAGAAATATTAGTTTGAAAAAAAATATATTTTCAAAAAATATATATAAAAAAAATTCACAATAAAAATACCTTGAAAAGTGCTAAACTATGACATAATATTTTTCAAAAAATATATAAAAGAAATTCACAATAAAAATACCTTGAAAAGTGTTAAACTATGACATACTAAAAATTTGACTAATCTGATGAGTTTACCAGTCAGTGCCCGCTAAAGGGTCAATGGCTGCTATGCTGGATAATGTTGTAATCGTTGCCTAAAGCTAGGTTCTTATGATCTAGGTTGGAGGACTATCAGTGATATATGCAATGGTTAGTGTTATTATGATGGTGCAACAGGTTAGGCAGAAGGATGAAATGCAGAGAACATTAAGAAGACAGTGGTCAGAAGGTGTATTTCTACAAATCATAAACAGAGAGAAAGAAAGAGTGTGAGAGATGTTATCCGTACAAAGAAACAAAACAAGAATTAAATTAAATGAACAAAACATAAATAAAAGAATCATAATGAATAATTAAATCATATAACACAAATAAGCTAAAACAATGAATGAATGACAGATAAACAAGAGTAACTAGAAGCTAAATAAATATATGAATCAAAGGAAAAGAAATATAGACACTCACTCAGTTGGTGAAGACACAGCGTTTGGAATGAGGACATACAATGAAGTGAAATACAGGCCTTAATTATGTTGAATTAATGAATGAAATCATATGTTCTGAAAAGGAAATAAATTATATGTTCTGAAAAGGAATGAATATGGATAAAATATTTGCAGTGAAATTTGTAAAATTAATTGTCCTTATGGCTAAAATGTGTCCCCGTGGACTCACAACTGTTATCAGTACCTGGAGGTATTAGTCTGACTCCTCAGAGAAGACCACTCTAGCATGATAGAATCTGCCAGGTTGACTCTAAAGTCAACCCGCTAGTACAGCTCTTCCCATCATTGAAGTACGCAAGCCCCCCCGCCAACTACAAGGCTCCTCCATCAGGGGGGGGGGGGGGGGATGGGAGGGGGATTAAAGGTGTCTCTCCACAAGAAATTTAACATATATGAATAATAAGGATAATTTTAGGGAGATGTTTCTGTTAGCTATGGGAAGTAGAATTTAAACTAGGGCTTTCTAAGAGACTTATGTGGTGGGTAGGAGAGTTAGGGTTAGATGATGAGAATCAGGCTGATTATTGAAGGGAACCACAGGCAAGGCTTTTGAACTTGAGGAAGGCTTATCCTCAAGTACCTAAATAAGCCTTGCTTGTAGAGTATCTTAAATAGGCATGGGTTAGGTGGGAATTGTATGAGAGTGATTAAGGATCTACCAGACACCAAAACACGCAGGAACCAAAACTCGCAGGCACCAAAACTCGCAGGCACCAAAACTCGCAGGCACCAAAACTCGCAGATACCAAAACTCGCAGGCACCAAAACTCGCAGGCATCAAAACTCGCAGGCATCAAAACACACAAGCAACAAAAATAAATAATAATAGATAACTACCTGTACTTGTTACCTATATTTAATACCTAGATGTTGCTATTGTTTACCTAGCTCAATTCCCACTTAAGGTACATTCATGCTTCAACTTCCTTCTCTCACCTCTACCTCTAGACCTCTACAACATCAGTTTTCATAATAGGCCTATCACTGGCATTATCTACAAACTGGACGCCTACAACACTCTATATTTGACTACTGCTAGTAATATCTACAACATTTTTTATGGAAAGATTATCTTTCTTCCTACTACCGACTACATACGACTACCTACTCAGCCTCTGATGAGGTTTATTGAACTGGTACATTAAAGAAATTTAAGTAAGAATTAGTCACAGCCTACAATCTAGAACATTCCTTAAATTTCTTTTTCGCTTCCGCTCTTTCCAATCTCTTTTCCAATTCATATGCTCTTTCTTCGCTTTCTCTAAAATCAGCCTAGTACTTCTAAGCTAGCTACGTCATTTCTATTAACTTCTAGGTGATGATCTATTCTCTAGTCAGATCTTCCCTTCTTACCTATTCTAATTCCTCAATCTACTCAAACATAGCTTTCTTTTTCAAAAGCAACTTCTGTATATCTTCCTAATTTAAATCTACCTAATCCTTTAGATCCAATATATGATCATTTCTGATCCTAATCTCCATTTAATACTCGTACAATTTATCTTTAGCCTACCTATATCTCCTATACTAACCACTGCAGTCAATAAACATCAAAAACCGAGAAAATCTCTTACTTAGCTTCATGCTTTAAGATGCTTACCAATAATTTTTCTCACAAACAGCGCAGATCCACGTGGGAAAAAATGTGAAAATTCCAAAAAAATTGGAATCAAGAATGAATTTCTTCATTTCTTATATAGTTTTGTCCTGTATTCATGATACGGTTAATTTTTGAATTTCAAATTTGCATTTAATTTGGATTATTTCTCCCATCTGAGGACTTCATACCACAGTTTTGAACCAGTTTAAACTGGTTTGAACCGGTTTAATCTGGTTCCAGCCTAGGGTACTTGCCTATGATTTAACTCTAGGGTCTAAATCAGACTCCAGATAACTTTTTTGTTTGTGGAGCGATTTTTCTGAAATTTGCAGGGTTTATGTAACTTTGGGAAATAAACACATTTTGTTCCTGTGATTTTTTCGATTTTGGCATTAGTTTTTGAGTAAATGGTGACTTTAGGTCATTTATTCTATTTTTTTCGTAAATTTCACGAAAATAAGAGCATACGAGGTATACCTATGCTTAGTAGGTATGCTAGAACAAATTTAAGACAGTTTTTATAATCATTCTAACAAAGCTATACCCATAGTAAATTCAAGTTTTTCCAGTCTTCAGAAAAGATATAGGAAATAAACAAATGACTGTTGGGAATTCAACTTTTCTATTTTTCCAGTCTTCAGAAACGATGTAAATAAACAAATGACCGAAAGCTAAGGTATATAGAATCACCGAAACGGACGAAAACGGACCGATTGAGGACCAAAACGGACCGATTGAGGACTAAAACGGACCGATTGGGGACCAATTGTGGTCCAAAACGGACCGAATATAGACCAAGCCGGATCTAATCGGGCCGAAACGGAGCTAAGTAGTTCATAAAAAACACTTGTTAGTAGGTACTATACATTGGAGAAAAATAATAATATTTAGAATGAGTTATTTAACTGATAATAGCTAGTACCTAACTACCTACATATGTTGAAAAAAATAGCTACTTTGAATGCTCATATCCTATAAGCCGGAAATTATTTAAAAAAAAGAATAATTTCCGGCTTATAGGATAAGTTCACACCTTTATCCAGTAGAAAAATCAAACCTTCCTTTTCCTACTATAGAAGGTGCAGTCGCAGAGATCTCCAATTTCTAAAATTCAATCAAAAACTCCCGCAGAGAGTCTTGGAAAAATGTTCCATATTCTGCAGACTGGCTACACCTCACAATTCCAAACATCCACACACCTCACGCTGAAAACCTACGGCGACACAGCCGACACTCGGCACTCCATAGAAGTATGTGGTTTAACCCTTTTGCGCCAAATGGGCTAAATATGTCCCACTTATAACATTCATATTCTATAATTCTATTGGGATATATTGTCCCAATAGTCTGTGATGTACATTACTGGGGGGAAATATTGTCCCATCCCAGTGGGTCCATCATACACTTACCGGAACGGAGCATGAATTACCGGAACGGGACATGAATTACCGGAACCGTCGGAACGGAGCATGAATTACCGGAACGGAGTTGTTTTATTGTGAAATATTCCTATTTATGTAATTTAGTTATACAAATGGTCGATATATGGTCTAAATGATATCATAATTAACCATTTTACACTCGTTTCGTCCCGTAATCGCTATAAAAACGTATGAAAATGAGACGGACATTTTACAAGAGTATATGCTGAAAATTAGTTTTCTTTATAAGATATTTCATAGAGAATACTTTAAGGAGTCTAGGAGAGACTAAAGTAATTTTAGTGAGTGATTATATATTATAATTTAATTGAGAAATATTCCTAGTTATGTAATTTAGGTATATATTTGGTCCAAATGATATCATATTTATCCATTTTATACTCATTTCTGCTCGCTCGTAATCGCTACCCAACGTCTGAAATACACAACGTGATTTCCAGAGTGGAATAATAACTCATTTCAGATTGACTAGTAACTCTGTTAGGAATTTAGAATGAACAAAAATTACTCATTTTAACCCTAAAAAATGCAGAAATTAGTAAATTATTGTATAAATTTCAACTCTGCAGTGAAAACTAATGTAAAATAAGTCTTTAAGCTTCACAATTGGGCTTGCTGTCATGATTAACATCACTAATGGTAATGCATGAAGTTAGGAGTAACTCTGTTAGAATTTATGTTTTCCGGTCTGGCGTGATTTCGCATTGTAGTATATTAATGAGTTATATATATTTATAGGTACCACGGTTTCTAGGCAGGTAATATGATGCAATGATTAACAAATTTTATAGGTAGCTTAAATAGTTCCTCTAATATTCTACCTTGACGCTGCTTCTTTTGAAATTAATTCCGAATTTCACAATAAAATAATTACCTACGTAATAATTAATCTAACTAGTAAAAACTGTAGTGATCATAGCTATTTCACTACAAATATATTTCAAAATTCATACTTAACTATATATTCAGCAATTATGAAGCATTAATTATACAATCAACAAATATATGTGCTAATATCAATCGTAGTTATATTAACTATACCTAATAATTATTTTTATCGCACAGATGTTATCAAATGTGATGTCATATGTATATTGTATATACAGGCAGACCTCGCTATAATTACCAAATTAAACTGTAATTAAAGTGAGGAAAAGTAACAAAAGATAAATATAATTGTCACTCCATCATGCATCTCTTTTTCTATATTAAATTTGTTTTAGAGTTAGAGTACAATATATAAGCCTGTTATCTTGTAAAAAGTATTTCAAGTAATTATTCAAAGTACTTTTAGAAAGTACTTCAACTTTTCAAGTAGTACTTGAAGTACTTACTTGTTACTTAGTACTTTAACTTGGTACTTGGGAAGTACTTTCCCGCCCATCTCTGCCAGTCAGTAACAATCAAACCGGTGAGGTAGGAAACAAGCCGTCTAACTGGAACTGGAACTGGATTTCGGGGGGGATTCTAGAATATGGCTTTTCAGCGCCACTGTCCCCCCTCCTGGACCCCTTGACTTCACACCCCCAGCCCCTTCTGCAGGGCCGAGACCTCCTCCTCCAGTCCTCAACCCCCACCCTCTGGCAGCCCCACTCCCTCCCCCGCCATCAACCTCCTCTCCCTCCACGCCCTCCTCCAGAAAACTCCACACCCCATCAAGATTCCTCTCACCAAAGCTCATCACCCCACTCATACTCACCACCCCATATCTCTCCCTCACCTCCATCAGCATAGGACTCTCCAGCAGGAAGTGCTCCAAAGTCTCCTCCTCCGCACCACACATCCTACACCCAACCTCCCCACCCCAAAATCTCTCCCTCCATCCCAATCTAAGAGAATTTGTTCTTACTCTGAACAGCAGACATGCTCCCCACCTATTTTCGTACCATTCTCCCCCTATTCCCTCCTTCTCTCTGTACCATACCAATGTACTTCTGCTTTCCACCTCCCTTCTCCATCTACTCTCCTCCCACCTATCAACTATTCTTCCCAATTCCCCGCTATCTAACACCCTCAGGGCCTCCCAGTCCAAACTAAGCTCCGCCATATACTCCTCTATCTTTCTCATCCATGAATTACCACCACCCCTCTCCCTCACCCTCTCAACCATATCCCTCAGTACCTCATTCCCAGTGTTCATCAAGAACCCACCAAACCTAACCTTCATCTTCATGTCCCTTGCCATAGCTGACGAGCACCCTACTTCACCCTGCAGACCAGCCACTGGTGCATAAGTAGGTGCCCTCAAGATCCTTCTCCAAACCCCATTCTCCAATTTCTGCAACTTCCCAATCTCCGTCATATTCCACACCATAACCTCTCCCGCATGAAACACCCCTGGCAGCACCACACTCTTCCAAAAAGTTTTGCCCATCAGTAGTCTGTCACAGGACCTCTCCACCACTGAGTAGGTTACATTCACCATTCTCTCCGCACTCCTTGTCTTTTCCTTCTTATTTTCCCTGAAACAGTCCCTCCTTGCACTCACCAACACTCCCAGATATCTAACTTCCTCCACCACTTCCATCCCCCTGATCACACTCTCTCCAACGTCACCCCCACCATTAAAAACCATACACTTACTCTTCTCCCTACTTATACTCAAACCACAATCCCTTGCACACTCCTCCAATATATCAACCATCTCCCCCGCCTCCTCCCTCGATCTTGCCAACAGCAAGCCATCATCCGCATAAAAAAGCACCGGTATCCTTCTTTGTCCGCTTCTATACCCCAGGCCACTCCTTAACAATCTCTCTATAATTCTCCCCACCACCATCACAAACAACCTAGGCGATCCTGTGCAACCCTGCCTTATCCCGTTCTTCACTTCCATCTCACCCAACTCCCTTCCTTCACGCAATACCTCAGTCTTATCCCCCCTATACAGCTCCGCTATCACCTGAATCACCCTTGGATCACACTTATAATACATTAGATTTTCAATCAGTGCTTCCCTATCAATGCTATCAAATGCCTTACTGAAATCCACCGCTACCACAACCAACACCTCCTTCCTCATATAGCTCTCCTCCACACAGTTATTCAAAATCCACAAGTTTTCCTCTATCCTCCTTCCTTCAGTAAAACCAGCCTGCAAACCACTCACCCAAGTAAAATAGTATGTCTCATAAACTCACCATTTGTCTCTCCAGCTCTCTCAAAAATTCAACAAATTCTCTCCAAAATGATCAAATTTTCATAAATTCTCTCCAAAATAACATTGTAGCATAGGAGAAAAATAGATAAAACTGGCCATTTGCAATTGAAGGGCTCAAAATAACTGTCACAAACTCGCCATTAAAATGGCGAGTTTGGACATGCTTTATTACTTGGCCACTCACCCTTCCATCAAACATCTCCTGTCCCACCAATCTATCTTTGACCATACCCATGAACAGCTTGTACCCTACATTTGTTAGAGCCACAGGTCTATGCTGCATAGCCTGTGGCTTGCTTACCTTGGGAATCATTACTGTTTTTGATTTCTTCCACTCCTCCCTAACCCTACCTCTTTCCAGCACCCCATTGTACACCTCAACCATACCCTCCAAACATTTCTCACTCCTACACATAGCCTTATATAGTTCTCCCTTAATACCATCAGGGTCTCCCGGTCTGGTTGCTTTCCACCTTTCACTTTCTTTATTCTCCTCTCCACATCCTCCTTCACGAACTCAACATAACCCATCCACTCCTCCACACCCGACACCACCCTCAACCTTACAACTCCTGGTATACTTCTGTCCTCTCTCTCAATTCTTCATCTCTCCAGAACCTGAATTCCAATTTCTCTGTCTCTTTCATATTGTTGCCTTCTCTCTCCATTCCAAACTTCCTCTACTCTATTTTCCATCTTTTGATATATCTCTTTCCAACCACTCATCATCAACTCCCTTTCTAATTCTTCTCCTATTTCTTCTCCATTTACTCCATATAACTTTGCTCTTTTTTTCTGAGACTCTCTCCCTTGGAGTTTCTCAATCATTTTCCACTTCTTCTTGCCATTTTTATTCAATCTCACTTCCTCAGCTACTCTTCTCTCATATCCCATCTTCCAAGTAAAATAGTATGTCTCATAAACTCGCCATTTGTCTCTCCAGCTCTCTCCAAAATTCAACAAATTCTCTCCAAAATGATCAAATTTTCATGAATACCCTCCAAAATAACATTGTAGCATAGGAGAAAAATAGAAAAAACTTGCCATTTGCAATTGAAGGGCTCAAAATAACTGTCACAAACTCGCCATTAAAATGGCGAGTTTGGACATGCTTTATTACTTGGCGGCCATCTTCACCTCCCTCACTAACCTCTTTACTTTTTCTTTTTGCTCTCTATAAAGAGTCCATGCTCTATCTCTCTCCTCACCTTCTACTCTCCTTTTCCATCTGTTTAGAACTCTCCTGTATTTTATTTCCCTTCTGATTTCACTATTCATCCATGGTTGATCAATCACCCTCCTACTAATTTTTCCTATCCTTCTCCTACCATTTCTTCTCAGACATTCATTAGCTTTTTCCTGTACTATTCTCTCCCAATCATTTATATCCATATTTACTATTCTATCTATCTCTCCTTCCACCTTGCTCACAAATTCATTCATCATAGTTTCATCATCCACCTTATAGTAACTATTCTCATCATATTCACATTCCCTTCTTTTTAACTTTTCTTCCTTCACTCTGAAAACTCCAGATATGTAGCAGTGGTCCGACATATCAAACATTTCCTTCCTCTCGTCTATAACCATCCCCTCAAATCTCCTATACATCATCTCATTCACCAAATAATAATCAATTACACTTCTTTCATTCCCCTGCACTCTGGTATCCCTCACATCTCTCATCCACATTTAGCATCACCAAGTTCCATTTCTGCAAGAAGTCCAACATAATTTCCCCATTCCTATTTAATTCCTGTTCCCCCAAAAAACCTACATGCCCATTAAAATCTCCTAAAACAACAAGAACAACAAGGTACTTCTAATCAGAAGCCCCCTGAAACTTGAAAGAGATAGCTGGGAATAATTGGGGTTCGACCTATTTTCGGTAATATAACACAGATAATGATAATTTAAATGAATTGCGTAATTATCTTTAGTAGTATTAATTAAATAATTTAAGCTGAAAGAGAACTTCTTTGAATTAGGAAGTTGGGCATGAAAGAAGAATGACGTAGTCTATGTTAAAATATTCATGAAACGTTTTCTTTAACATAGAAAACGAGACAGCAGACTGAATGGGTCACTGTTCTTAGTGTTATAGAATATTTATTCATCGAAACCTGATACGTACGTCAGTTAGATGTTGAATTGGTTATTGAGAAAGATTATATTAAATACAATAATATATGAGAAATGAATAATTTGCATTGACATTGAATATTACTTAGGATATATCCTAAATAGTATATTAATAAAATAACTACTGATATGAAATAAAGAGATATATTGTCAATACTGCATGCAGAGAAATAAATGAAATAAAGGTAGGAAAATATTTTCCCTTAGTATCTGTTAGAAGAATATATAGGGAGGTTAATTGAATCTGTTGTCACATTGTCTTTGAATTCAGATACATTATTATTAAAAGTGGTCTTGAAATAAGTACCGCACGTAAACATATAACACGGATACAAGTTTTCTGATTATTTCACTGTAACTAAAAAAACATCAGAATTATAATCCAGAAGAGGTTATTAAAAGCAATTGGTTCTGCAATTCAACATATCCCATTTTAGGGCAAGTTCCGTGTTATCGCACGGTTCCATATTTTTGAACACGAAAAAATTTCTGTATAATTATTATTATTATTCAACTTTTATTTAAATTATTCAGGATACCAATTAGAATAAAAGTTAAATAACAATTATTATATTTTCATTTCTGATGTGTCCGAAAATGTAGAACCAAGTAATAACTTGGATCGAACTTAGTATGTATACCCTACAACCAAATATATTTCATGGAGCATAAAATTGCTGTTTGTTCAATGTAACACAATAATTATAGAAGTCTAAGTAATAAGCCACTATAACAGGCTTATATATTGTACTCTAACTCTAAAACAAATTTAATATAGAAAAAGAGATGCATGATGGAGTGACAATTATATTTATCTTTTGTTACTTTTCCTCACTTTAATTACCGTTTAATTTGGTAATTATAGCGAGGTCTGCCTGTATATACAATATACATATGACATCACATTTGATAACATCTGTGAGATAAAAATAATTATTAGGTATAGTTAATATAACTACGATTGATAATAGCACATATATTTGTTGATTGTATAATTAATATGCTTCATAATTGCTGAATATATAGTTAAGTATGAATTTTGAAATATATTTGTAGTGAAATAGCTATGATCACTACAGTTTTTACTAGTTAGATTAATTATTACGTAGGTAATTATTTTATTGTGAAATTCGGAATTAATTTCAAAAGAAGCAGCGTCAAGGTAGAATATTAGAGGAACTATTTAAGCTACCTATAAAATTTGTTAATCATTGCATCATATTACCTGCCTAATTAGAAACCGTGGTACCTATAAATATATAGAACTCATTAATATACTACAATGCGAAATCACGTTGTGTATTTCAGACGTTGGGTAGCGATTACGAGCGAGCAGAAATGAGTATAAAATGGATAAATATGATATCATTTGGACCAAATATATACCTAAATTACATAACTAGGATTATTTCTCAATAAAATTATAATATATAATCACTCACTAAAATTACTTTAGTCTCTCCTTAAAGTATTCTCTATGAAATATCTTATAAAGAAAACTAATTTTCAGCATATACTCTTGTAAAATGTCCGTCTCATTTTCATACGTTTTTATAGCGATTACGGGACGAAACGAGTGTAAAATGGTTAATTATGATATCATTTAGACCATATGTCGACCATTTGTATAACTAAATTACATAAATAGGAATATTTCGCAATAAAACAACTCCGTTCCGGTAATTCATGCTCCGTTCCGGTAATTCATGTCCCGTTCCGGTAATTCATGCTCCGTTCCGGTAATTGTATGAACCGATGCTATACTATGTTACAGAGTATGTCA